>JAOYNU010094134.1:0-44748 GCA_026745395.1 Tympanopsis confertula | reverse complement strand
GTGGACGAGGAAATTATCATCAGGACCAAGGGACGCAACCGCGCGGGGAGGGTAGTGCGAGTGCTGACGGAAGAGGGTAAATAGCTCCTGTGCGGTAGCCTCATGTTTCGTGTCGGGCATGATGACCTTCAATGCCCCGAGCCCAAAGATGAGGAAGAAAGCCTCTTCCGGCATGAGCTGCAGGTGCTCCTTGTCGATGAGGGGTTCCTCGGGGCTCGTTTCCCGAGGTATCGGGGCCCCGAGGGGCTCTGGCAGAGGCACCGGTGTGGGCGCGGCATCGGTGTCGGGCAGTGTGGACAGAATGATGGGCGACCGGCTCGGGCTTGGCGGGTCCGTCGTCTCAAACATGGTCGATTCGACCAGCGGAGAAAACCGGACGTTCTTGTGGCTTCCATGGCTGTCCGGGGTGGTTGGCTTGCAGATGCCGCGAGCCTCGCTGCTGGCCGGATTCTGGCTTGCAACGAGATCGGCCTCCGAGTTGGGCAAAGCCAGCAATTCACGCGGCCCCACGGGTGCGGTCGGGATAACGCATGTGCCATGTGTACGGAGGGTGCTTGGTGTGACGACGGCTACTCCATCGGATGGGGCAGATGTGCACTTGTCAACCTGCCCGGGGGCAGCATCTAGGCTAAAGTTTGCATCGCCCAGAGGTACACCCGCTACGTCGTCGCCCTTGACATGATCTTCCGCCGTTGGCGTCTGGGGTGCCCGCCTTGCCTGCTCGTCCTCCAGCTTCTCTCTAAGCCGGGTCTGCCGGATTGCCTCTTGTTCCGCTCTGGCCCTCTCCCACTTGGCCTTCTTCCTTTCCTCTCGCCGCTCGACCGTAAACGTCTCGGCCACTATGACCTTGCTGAGACCTCTGCGGGTTTGCTCCCTCTTCAACCAGTTGGGCTCGCTGCGGCTCAAACTTCCTTTTCCGAAGAAGCCCTGCTCCCACAGCGCGCGGATTGATTTCCCGTCGGTAACATGCACGGAGCCGCTGGCAGCGTCCCAGAAGCCGACATGGACAACCGACGGCTCGCTTGCAGGGCGCAGAAAGGTGTGCCGAAGCACAACCCAGGCGATGTGCAGCCACGAGAGCGGATTGTGTGGGATGAAAACCGGGAGAGGATAGGTGCGGATGGGTATCGGCAGCTCGTGGATCTTGCTGAGGGGCAATCGGGGGGGAGGTGCCGGTGTTGTGGAAGCACCAGCCGCCAAAGTATCGGCCGTGGTAGCTTGGGTATCGGTCATGATGATTTCAGATCATGTCGGACGACTGCAAGTCACGATGGGTCAGCTCGCCTAAACTCCCCAAGACGGTCTTGGTCAAAGCAATGCACAATGTGTTGGTCGAGGTTGGCTCAGATACCGTTGTAGTCAATAAATTTTCTGCTGGTCATCTTGTCGGCCTCCCCAATGAAGGGGATAAGCCTGGTCCCGCGAGAATTCGGATATGTCATCACAGCAACACAGAGAGCAGCGCGCGCTGGCATGCTTTGCTCGGAGCGCACAGAGAAAAGAAAAGGTGGCACCTACTTTGGGTGGTGTACGCCCAGAGGCTCGAAGACGGGGCCGATTGCTTGCGAGGCCATTCAGAGAGAGGCAAGGGGACTTGGGTGGAGGAGGCGGAGGAGAGGTGGTAGCGAAGATCTGGCAGAGTTTTTCAAGTGGCGTGATGGATAAAAGAAGGAGGATGACAAACCATAGAGATATGTATAGTTATAATAAATAACTGGGCCACCAAAACTCAACTGCAGGGCAACAATCTACATATTTCTTACAAGGTACTTGAGTACGTCCCGTCACCGCGCTCGCTGTGCGATATGACCGAAACAGCAGCTCCTTAGCTTTCAGCTGTTCGTTCCTTCCTTTCTTCCTTTCTTCCTTTCTTCCCTCCCTCCTTCCCTACAACGCTGCGCCTCGAGCATTTTGCCCTGCTGCTGCCACCGCAGAACCAGCGCCAGCATGGCTGTAGACCTCGAGACAGCAGTCTTCATATATACACGTCAGGCGATTGCTGTGCTGTGTCTGGGCTGGTGTATCTTTGTTGCCTTTGTCCAAACTGTCGGCATCGTTCAAATGTACCTTGATCTCCCCATCCCCTTCCCCATCCACTCTCCGGCATATACTAATAACGGGTCTGCACATGCTGTAGCTTCCGGCATTTCTCCTCCCGCCCACGACCCGCCGTCTCGCCTTCGCTGCCGCTCTCCGAGGTTCCTCACGTCACTATAATCCGCCCTGTCTCTGGCCTCGAACCCGAACTGGACGCTTGCTTATCATCGGCCTTTCGCCAAAACTACCCGCCTTCGCGCCTGTCCATTCGTCTCTGTGTTGAGGCCGAGTCAGACACGGCATACCCGCTCCTGCGCAGGCTCGTCGATTCCAAGTTTGCCAGTCTCGGCCTTGACGCTCAGATTCTCGTCCAGAGCCATGACCCCGTGCTCCACGGCCCCGACGGAGACGTCGATAGCCTCGGTCCAAACCGCAAGGTCCGCAACGTCAGTCGTGCCTACCGCGAGGCCAAGAGCGACATCGTTTGGATGCTTGACAGTAATGTGTGGGTCGGACGCAATACGCTTGGCAGGATGGTGGACGGACTGATGGGTCTTGGCCAGAACGGGGAGACCGAGACACGGTACAAGTTGATGCACCAGCTGCCGCTGGTTGTGGATGCCGCGCATCATACTTGGCCGAGCATGGGGTCGTTGGGGACGCTGCCGTCTCTCTGGCGGCAGGGCGGCGGCCGCCTTGACGAGATGTTTTTCGCCACCACCCACGCCAAGTTCTACACGTCCATCAACACCATCCAGACCGCACCATGCATCCTTGGCAAGAGCAACATGTTCCGCAGATCCGACCTTGCGGCTGCCACCGAACCCAAACGAGACCCTGGCACTGCAAACGGCAAGATGACAGTTCGTCGTCCCAACAGCATCGATTACTTTTCCTCGTACATCTGCGAGGACCACTTGATCGGTGTGCGGCTGTGGGAGCTGGAGAAGCCCGGTTACGACAGACACGGCATGCTGCTCGGCGATCTTGTGTTCCAGCCCATGAAATACATGGCTGTGACTGACTACATTGCGCGCCGCGTCCGCTGGCTCCGCGCGCGCAAGTGGACCGTCCTCCTCGCAACTTGGATCGAGCCCGGCATCGAGTGCTTCCTCTACTCGGCATACTTATCATTTGCCATGACCACGCTCCCTCTGTGTTCGTCCTTTTTGGGCATTGCGCAGACCTGGTCCGCAATGGCGGCGCTGTGGTGTGCCACCGTGGTCGTGTGGGCTGCCATTGACCGCCAGGTATTCATGCTCCTGCACGCAGGGTGGTCTGTTGACGTCGACGAGCACACGCCGCATTTCGCCAGCGGGCGCATGGGCCGGGGGAGGGGTGTTTGGGAGTGGCTCGTGTTTTGGCTTGGCAGGGAGATGTTGGCATTGCCGATATGGTGTTGGGCGTTCTGCCGCCCAACCGTGGTGAAATGGCGTGGAAAGACGTACAGGGTGGCGCGAGACATGAGTGCCGTGGAGCTGGTCCGCTAGCGGCCAGCCCATGGCTCTCTCTCTCTCTGATGATGATGACATTGACGTGAAACAGCATGAGCATGGCATTGCGTTGCGGGATAGATTAGGATAGATAGAGTCTGCCCTTTGATGATATGCGGTAGACAGACAGACAGGCAGACAGGTCGTGTCGATGTTCCTGCCACCAGACTTTACACGTGTGCACGAATGATCTAATGCAGTGCAATCAATGGTTCGTGCGCCTGCTCATCTGATCCGTCCTCCTCGCTGCTACCACGGCTGCCATCTGCCTCTGGCTCTGGCTCTGCATCTGCCTCTTCCTCGTCTCTGTATCTCCCTGGCTCGTGCTCCCTTTGCGCTCTCTCCTCTTGGCAGCCATCAACCGCAAGACGCGTCTGCGGCTCGCCCACCACCATCAAGCACACCAGGGCCAGACCGCACATGACGGCGATGTATCCCCAGCAGGCGCCCCTCCACATGCCGCCCCTCCGCAAACCCAGATCAAACCACCAGGCCAGCACCGGGCCGCCAAAGAAGCTGCCCACGATCTCGACAGTGCTGATCAGCGCATACAACCGCGACGTGCGCGCAGGCGGCACGTGGGCCGTGATGACGGCGCGGCAGAGCGGGCTGTGCGCGGCGCCGAGCGTTCCCAGGACCAGTCCGGCAACGAACAGGGCGATGGACGGCGACACGGCCTCGACCATGGCAGCGAGGACCATGGCGACGAGAGATGCGCGCGCGAGGACGAGATCCTTGCGATACGACGTGAGGCTACGAGAGAAGCGCGCTGTAATTGTAGTTGTGGTTGTGGTTGTGGTTGTGGTGCTGGGGGCGATGATGAATTTGGAAAATACGGGAAGACCTGCAAGGACGGCAAGATTGAGGACGCCCTGCGAAGAAAGCAGATAGCTCACTTGGGCCAGGGTCCAGCCGAAATGTCTCGTCACGTACAAGGCCAGCGTGGTCGAGTAGCCCTGGATCAAGACGTTGCTGAGAAAAAAGGTCACGAGCACCAGCAGCACATTGCGATTCCTGACCAGCTCGAGCGACGACGCAAAGTCGCCCGCGCTTTGCCGGGCGTGGGTGCGCACATCCTCCCAGAGGGGCTTTCTCGCCGCGGCGGCCGCGCTGGCTTGTGCCGGCGACGTTTCCGGCAAAAGGGCAAAGACGATCAAGAGCAGAGGCGAGCAAAAGAAGACGACCATGATGGGGACCCACGGGCCAAACGCCTGCAGGAGCACGCCCGACAGCAGGGGGCCGACGAGCCCGCCGAGCGTGCTGCCAAAGGTGAGGTACAGGAACGAGCTCGCGCGCTCCGTCTCGGAGGATACGTCCGAAGCAACGGCGTACAGGGTCGCAAAGAGGACGTAGATGCCGCCGCCGATGAGGGTCAGGAACGAGATGGACACCAGAATCCACGGGTTGTGGCGGATCAGGTCCTGGAAGGCCCAGAAGACGACGGGGCCCACGGTGAATTGGACGACGAGGCCGAAGTAGGCCAAGGTGGCGGTGGGTTTGCGGCCGAGGCGATCGGCCATGATGCCGTAGGGGAACGCACAGAGGAGGGCTTTTTTCCAGTCAGCTGGTCTGCTTTGTGTGTTCTTGGGATATATATAAATATACATGTGTGTATATATATACTCACTCAGAACAGACTGCACGAGTCCCATGAAGCCCAGGAAATACGCCAACTCGGCCTGCACGTCGTTGTCGGCCAGACACTTGCGCTCGTCAATGAGGCCTGGCGAATCGTCGTTGTGCTTGCCATGGCATATGACGTCCTGCATCAGCCGGTAAAAGGGGAGCATGATCAGCATGCTGAGGAGGGTGACGGTGAACTTGATGGCGGAGACGCAGAGGACGATGCTGCGTGCGGTCTTGAGCTGCCATCTCCGTGCGCGGATGCGTGCGGGCTGCGACGGAGGACTGCTCTGGGCCGACGATGGGGGCGGGAGCAAGGGCGCGTCAGGACGAGAGTCTGGGACGGGCGAGTTGGGACGACTGCCGGGCTGGGTGGTGAGGGTGAGGCTGGAGGTGGTGAGGGTGAGGCCGGAGGCGGCGGAGGAGTTTGACGGGAGAAGGGGGCGATTCATGATGAATAGGAGGCGGGTAATGTGAGTGAGTGGTGAGTGAGTGGTGAGTGAGCTACTGCGGTCTGCCGCAACGCTTCTTGCGTGCCATGGACCGATGCAGTGATGAGAAGAGAGGGTACTTGATGTTGTGTTGTTTACATGAGAGTGAGATTGAATCCATCCAAAATCAGCAGCTCCACTTCAGCTGGATCGCGACGATGCGCCCTGGACGAAACGAGGCATGCAGACAACTCAGAAAGCCCAGAAAGGAGCATACGCTCGACAACTATAAGTAGAGGGGTCGTTTTCCTATCCATTTCTTATAGGAGTTGGCGTCTCTGGGTGATTGTTTTTTTGGAGTCAATTTGCCTATCATAATGGTAGTAGCACGTGACCATACAGCCAAATTCCAATAAATAACCTCTCATACCAAGTAATATGATACCTCGGTGATATGGCTTCTCTTTATTTCTCTAATGATTTACTCTATGGGCTGGACTTGTGGTGCTGTATATCAGTGATAGATCGGGCTCAACACCGTGGACTCTATTCGCAGGCCTATAAAATGAATCTCGGCAACGTCAGTAAAACTATACCGTTGTCCCACACTAGAACGATGGGTTGAAGTCGACGACCCAGAGTCTGACTTTGGTTGAGGTCTCCCCACTGTATATATCTTTGCCAAATTCATCGACGTTATCACGCGAGCTCAGTTGCGGAATGCATCTTTAATTCATGGGAGAATACCCCGGTTGGTGTGTAGCAATGGCATATCCAACTATCAGGTAATTGCATACTCAGTCCGGGTACAGCTCCTCTATCCTCTCATAGATCTTGGCCGAGGTCTCAGGGCAAAGGCCTTTGACGCTGCGCATTATTTCCGCGAGAGCCTCCGTGTCCTTAATGTTACCGAGCAAGGTATCCAACGACTCGATATGCGCTTCACGCATATCGGCCGTGTCCCGTATCACAGCGTCCAGACTTGAGATTTCCTTTGCAACCCATCTATGGCGCGAGGTGGTGTTTCTTTTCTTTGGTCTGGCCCCTTCATCTCCGTCATCCCGCTTGCGCTTTTCTTGGCGACCGTCTTCGTAACGGCATACCTTGTCGAGGGGGTATTTCTCTCTGTATCTTTTGTATCCAATCGATCCATGAGAATCCAGCCAAACACCGCCCACTCCCATCTCGAGCGTGAGCTGGCCAGCTGCCTGTGGGATTCCCCGCAGCAGGATCCTGGTAGCCACAAAGGATGCGGGATCAGGTAGCTCGTCGACCCAGCTGCTCTCTCCATCGGCTTTGGCCCTGTGGGCTTTTTCGCAGCTGCTTATGACATGTCGAATCACTTCACACTCTTCCAGGCATACGGACGGGCTGGCCTGAACTTCCTCAGCGGCCTTGTTGATGTGTGCCGCGACCGCTTCTGCAAGCTCCTGCGTCATCCATCTGCCTTGTTGGGTGAACAGCGTCGTCCTTGTCTCGGCCAAGGGGAAAACAGACTCTGCGCCTGAGCGGCTGGGGGTCGGGGACGCGGACGCGGTTGGCGTGGATGGCAGCATCAGTTCCTTCTTTCGCAGTTTGTCGTTGGCGGCATAAAAGGTCCACCATTGCAGCAATTTTTTTTGTTGGTGCTTGTCGAACAAGTCATGATTGGTCTTTAGACAACATTGCTGAGCAAACCTGCAGTATGCATCTGCTGCGGTGATGATAGTGTTGTATCGTGCTTTCAGTTTGTTTGCGGATGCTTTGTTTGCGAGCTCAGCTCCATTTTGAAGAATGAGTTCATAGTCACTCACATACTTGTTGTGCATTACATCTTCCCAGTGCTTGCGTAGTTGCTCCCAGGCGGCCGTTCTGTGGACCATGGCGGTTTCGTCTCTGTCGCCCCGAATGATAGCGAGCGGGTCTTCAAAGTACCATGCAATGTACGCCCTTCGAACTGGCTCAGAAGGAAGTATGCTTGGAAGATGCCGCAAGTCGCGATGTTTCAAGACCAAACGCCCTGTTATTTCCCAGGCAGCTTCCCGGGCTGCGACACCGGTCTTGGGTTCCATTGCAGGCCCTCCCGCCATGTTCCAAATATAGTCGCCGATGAACATGGCCAGATACCTGGCACTCCTCAAAGCGAAGGGGTAGTCTGCAGTCATTGTTCCTGCCACTCTGGTCTTGATGCGTGCTGCCAATCTTGGGTCCCTTTTCATCGTATCCCAGCGGCCCTTGAAGGCTTCCACCATCATCCTGGGCCGCCCCTCCTTTCTGAACATGAGGGGAAAGCTGGGCCACTGCTCCATCATAGCATCGGATGCCTCCTTGTCCAGATCAATTTTGGCGTCGTCTTCCTCGTCTCCTTGCAAGCTCTGCTTATCTTGCTCTGGCTCTCTGTTGTCTGCTATGGCGTGCTTCTCTGAGTCTTGGCTGAGGCTGCCAGATGGGGGATCCTTGTTCGGAGCACTGATAGGGTCGCCAGGTGGAGCCTTGGTCCCTTTCTCTCTGCGGCGTGGCATGGTGTTTTGACGAGACTCGTCTGAGCCTTTGAAATCACGTATCGAAAAGCGACCGGTCGTGTCGTCGTATGCGACGTGGCAAGGCGCGAATGTAGAGCTGACTGTGTGGAGTTGTCAGCCGATTGGAAGTCTGCGGTGTATGGTGATGTATCGTGCTGTGCGATGATGGCGACGCTCAAGATTTCAGCAGCGCGTTGTGGTGTTGGGATCCCAGTAGTGCTATCAGATGAGGGTGCTCAAGGTTGGTGCGATTCGCCAGCTTGGGTATGCAGCAGGCTGATAGGAACATGTATCTGGGCGGGAGTGTTTTGTTGCGGCACGGTCTGATGGAGATGAGTCGTGATAAGAGATAAGGCAAGAAAACATACTCCTGGCTCGCAGTTTTATTCAAGAGGTAACCTGGGGCATCAACTATCGTATAACACGCTCTCCAAAAAACCAATGAATACATACTTACTGATAAGCAGAACGAGACAGCAATCGAGCCTCAACAGCAGACCTGGCAGCTGCTTGGCCGTCGCGCGATGATTCGGTAGCACGCTCCGCAACACCAAATGTTTTGCCCTTCCCAAGACAACAGAACACAAAGACTGTGCCTTCAGTGGATAAACAACTCGATGAGATGGAGCAGCTCTCGTATATGATAAATCACTTATGGAAGGGGAACCAATATGGGTTTGTTTCATCAATCCCTTGATCATCGGTATGGCAGACTTCCTGGTCAAAATAGGGTTTTTATTAACCACACTTCCCAGGCGTCATCATGATCAACACTAAATAACTCAAAGTAAACGAAATGCAAATATATCAACGCAGCTTATCAAGTTATCGCACTACAAGGCGTTGCAGCGATTTCCCTCCCACGACAAGCGACATCCTCCAAATTTTACATCATCATCCTCATCCTCATCCTCATCCTCATCTGGACTTGTCGAGAACAACACCCGATAATGCCTCCTCCACAACCGCTCCGTATCGGGTTCGTCCCCGAGCACTTTTCCGTCCCCCTCCATTTTGCCACGCAGCACTACGGCCTCTCTGCGACCCTCGTCCCGTTCCCCTCTGGGACCGGCCACATGATCACCGCCATCCGCGAGGGAGCCATTGACGTTGCCATCGGCCTTACCGAGGCGTGGATTGCCGGGCTCGGCCAGGAACATGTCCCAGGCGATGGAGGCTACCGCATAATCGGAACATATGTCACCTCCCCACTGCGCAAGTCACCGCCCACCGCATGCTATCCCCACTTGCGCAGAAAGGGAATAGATATCAAGTGCCATCTGAAAGACTAACACAGCATCTCTTTTCAGGCTGGGACGTCTCAACCGGGCTCGACGCCCCCTACGCCGACGTCAGCTCCCTGCCGGGGACCAGAGTCGGCGTCTCCCGCCTCGGCTCCGGAAGCCACATCATGGCCACCGTGCTTGCGCGGCAGCACTCGTTCCCCACCCCGCCCTTTTCCGAATTCGTCCCTCTCAACGACTTCGCCACGCTGCGCGCAGCGGTCAATGACGGGCGCGCCGCCTTCTTCATGTGGGAGCACTTCACGACGCGCGCGCACGATGCCAAGCTTGCCGCCGAAACCTCGTCGGAGCCGCAGCTGCGCCGCCTGGGCGACATATACACGCCCTGGCCGTCGTGGATGATTGTGGCGAGCACAGGCACCGTGGGACGCGCCCGTGGCGCGCTGGTCGACTTCCTGGCCACGCTTGATAGGGGCGTCGCCAGGTTCGCCAGCCAGCCAGACCAAGTGGTCAGCATGTGCGTCAAGACGCTGGGATATCGCGACAACGACGTGCGAGAGTGGCTGCCTACGGTCAGCTTCTCGGACCGGACGGCCAATGTGCGTGTCGACGCTGTGCGGGCCTGTGTCAAGACGTTGAGCGAGGCAGGCGTGCTGGCTGAAGGCAAGGGGATGCGCGCGGATGATATGGTTATCAGGCTGCTGGACGCGACCAACTGAGCCCATCCATGTATTTATTGCCAATTTGACTGACTGACTGACTGACTGATTTTGTATCTGACATTGACCATAACATCTCTCGGGTCTGGAAACCGCCACCACGTCTAGAACCCACCACCACATCTCATCATCATCACTCTATCTTGACGCTCCAGTCCTCGCCGACACCCACGCCCAACCCGCCAATAACCGCAAACACCCCCCTGCCCTTCTCGGCATGGTGGTACGTCAACGGCTTTCTCCACGTCTTGCCCGCCCCGCCAAACACCTCGACCTTCTCAACCTTGTTCCACTCGGCCGGAGCGCCGACAATAATCACCCTGTCAATGCTGACGCCTCTCATCTTGCGCATCCACTCGTCCTCCTCCTCGACGGCCTCGCGCCCCTCGGCGTCCACCGACTTGAGCGTGCCGGCCTCGAGGGTGAATCTGCGGTAGATGTACTGGCCCTGCTCGTAGCCGAAAGAGTCGCCGTCGTCGACGTAGAGCTCGCCCTCGGCGGTGCCTGCCCTGGACACTCCAATGACAAGCGTGTAGTCGTCCCACTTCATCAGCTGACTTGAGCGGCGCGGGCGGTCGCGGCGAGGGAATATGTGCCCGCCGCGCACGAGAAGCGGAATGTGCTCCAAGGGCGCCGCAAGATCAAGGTGCTTGCCAGGCTTGGTGGCGTGCGGCTCGTACGTCCAGTAGTTGTAGTAGACCTCGCCATCGGGTATCCACACGCTGACGCTGGTCTGATCCTGTCCGACGACCGGCTTGGCAAGGAGACCGGTCGATCCGACAAAGAACTGGTCATCGAGAGCGAAGCCGGCTTCCTGGCCGGGGTGCGTCCAGTACATGGGCCTCAGGATCGGGCTGCCATGGCGGTGCGAGTGGAAGAAGGCCGTGTACCAGGCCGGCAGCAGACTGTATCTGAGTCTCAGAGCTGCCGTCACGATGGCCGTGTGGGGCGAGCCGAGGAGATACGGCTCCCTGCGCCGCGAATCAATGTGCGCGTGTCCCCGGAAGAAGGGATAGAACGCGCCCGCTTGGTACCAGCGCGCCAGCAGGTCCTTGTCGGGATTGCCAAAGAACCCACCCACATCGGCGCCGGCAAACGGGAACCCGGCGATGCCTTGGCTGAGGAGCATGGGCACGGCCGCTCCAAGATGTTCCCATGACGCCTGGTTATCGCCGGTCCACATGGCGCCGAACCGTTGCGACCCCGCAAAAAAGGACCGCGTCAGAACAAACGGACGACGATTCTCGCCCTTCCTGCGGGACTTGGTGGCCTCGGCCGTCAGGTTGTGAAAGGTCATGCCCATGAGGTTGTGCAGATCGCGGTGCTCCCAATCGCCGTGGTGGAGGTTGTCCTTGGGCATTGTGGTTTCCGGTCCGTTGAACACCGAGGGCTCGTTCATGTCGTTCCAGACAAACGTGTTCTCCATGGACCCTTTGAACGAGTCGTACTGGAAGAGAGATTTCCACCACTCCTTCGCCGCAGGGTTAAAGCTGTCGACCCAGTTTGACGATCCGGGCCAGCACCACCCGTCAAAGATCTTGCCGTCCTTGTCACGCACGGCGAGTTTCTTGGACCTGAGCTGGGAAGAAACCGGGTAGTCGACGTTTTTGATGTGCGGGTCAATGATGGCCACGAGTTTCCTTCCGTGCGCGTCCAGAGCCTTGCCCATCCCGATAGGATCAGCAAACATGTCCGGCTGCCAGGTGAAGTACTTTTTGTCGTCGGTATACTCAATGTCGAGCCAGATCACGTCATAGGGAATGTCAAACTTGTCGAATTTACGATCGACTTCCTTGACATCGTCATCCGAGACATAGTTCCACCGGCACTGATGGTACCCGAGAGCAAACTCCTGAGGCATGGCGGTGTAGCCCGTCAGTTCACCGTACGCCTTGGTCAGGTCGGCAGGCGTGGGGCCCAGGAAAACAAAGACGTCGAGCAGGCCGGCCTCCGAGATCCAGTGCGTGTGGGTGTTGATCCTCGAGCCAAGTCCGAGTGCAAGCGGGTTCCCGCTCTCCTTGGCCTTGGTGATGTCAACCCACGTCTCGGCTGCGTTGAGCCAAAAGACGCCGACTGTGGAGTCCTTACCATGTGCTTGCATGAATGGAACCGAGCCATACAAGGTCATCGGGCTATCGAGAATGTACTCAAAGACGTCGGCGTTGTAGAGTCGATACGGTTCCTTGTACTTGGCGTCGTCGCCACCACCATCACCACCACCACCACGTGTCTCCCTCAGTGAGAGAGGGCCCGCGTGGGAAGGAATGCCAAAGACGTGTTCGTAGCCGGGGAATGTGATGTCGAGGGCAACGCTCTCCGGGCCGCGAGGCTTGGTGTCGGTGTTGCCTCCGAACGTCTCTTCCCACCACGTGCTCTCATCGACCTTGGGCTCCTCTGGCGGAACTTCCATGTTCTCACCCTCTTTCGGCTCCTCGTTCCTCGGCTCGGCGGGCGGCTTGTCCGTCTTGGGCCGCCAGTGTTCCAGATTCAGCAGTCCCCTGTCGTTGAACCTGACGTGCGCTGCCCCATCCCGCTTGAACTCGACGCCAAACGGAGAGAACGAGACGACTGCTTCATACTTTGACTGCGGGCCGTAACTGATGGTGATGCGAGTCTTGTCTTGGTGGACGACCTTGGCCGCCTTGTCGAGTTCCAGGCCGCCGACAATGACCCAGCTCTCGGCCTCGCCGTACCTCTCCTTTCTCGCCGCGCTCTTGTGTCGCAGTTCGATCTCGCCCTTGTGTCGCTTTTCCTCGTCAAGCGTTACTCTGGCGGTGCCCGACTGCTGAAACGACACGGTGAGTGGCAGCCGCACGGGCTCTTGCGCGTCTATGCTCTTGAGAACGATAGCGTGGAGCTGGCCGTCCTTGAACGACGCCGTTTCGGGGTCGACGGCATAAGGTGCAACCCAAGATGACGCCTGGGAGGTGACATGATCGGCATAGTCACGATTCCGCCGGCAGAAACCGGACTGGCTGCATATCTTGAAGTTCTGGTCCTTGACAGCCACTGGGGATAGTTAGCTGGTATATATACGAAGGTATATACGAAAACGGGGGAGAGGGATGCCCACCTGTGGGTAGAGGGAGGATGGAGAGAGCAGCGATGACGCCAACACAGGCCGTCCACCTCCAGGACGGTGCCCACGTTCCCGCCCTCATTTTTGGCTGTATGGGGCCAATTGGGCTCCAATTGATATATCAACAAGTAGACAAGCTAATAATAGTGAGAGCGTCATGGAAAGACCTCACGACGTCGAACCGATGAATGTCAAGTCAAAGCTGTCTTTTTGGCCAGCCAATGCCCAACTATGTACTTGTTCAGGCACTACCCCACCACGTAGGCAACGGGTCGATTACCTCATCAATTATCGCATCGTCGAACAGATAAGATAGACATGTATCTAGTAGATGAGATATGCCCTGGACGGAATCGCCAGGGGGGGAAAGAGAAATAAAAGAAATTAAAAAAACCCAGAATCTGTCCTCGTGGATCTCTCAAGTTCCTCGGCAACCTGCCGCCCCGTCTCTCTGGCGGCCCAGTGCTTCTGTTTTGCTGCCGTCCACGCATTTGCCTTGAAATTCGCAAGCCACTCATTTATTATCCACAGCGTACCGAGTCGTCGCACAATAGCCAACTGTATTCGATGTGCTTGGCTTGACAGGAAAATCACCTGAGGAGTGCAGCACACCCGTATGTTGACAAGCACCCTTTCACTTTCACTTTTCATATAAAGAACCATTTAGATAGATATCACTGACTCGAAATCTAGACTTTTTTTGCTGGCCTGCGGCGTTGTTTGGTTATATGGGCGTTGAATTTGCTAACAAGAACCAAGACTTTGGCTGGGTTGGCTGGACATAAAACCCTAAACTCCACTACTTTAGCCACTATGGCTCCCCCAGCCCAACCCCCCAAAAACCAAACCGAAGCAAAGCAGCATCAAGCTGCCCCTCCTCAGGGACTCGGCGAGACTGTCCGCCGCTGGCTTGAAAATCCACCCCCACCAATCCTTGTGTTCCTTTTTTCCCTCTTTGCCCTATACGTGATCTTTTCCTCGTCAACCCCTCAGCAAGGCGGCCCTACCATCATCATTCAGGATCCTGATCCCAACCAAACAATAAACCCCAAGGCTGAGATCCAAGTCGTCACCCACGTCGAGACATATATCTCGACCACCACCGTCACCGCCACCTCCACCTCCACCGCTACTACCGTCGTTCGTAGCAAGCATCTCGTCCAGAAACCCTCATCCAAAGCCAAGGCTTCGACTGCACTCGCCACAATGTCTTCGACCGAGCAGACGTGAGTTGAGCATCCCCTCGATCGATTGGTTTCGGGCCTGTTCTGTTCTGACCTGGGCTGCATATAGTTTCATCGCCATCAAGCCGGACGGTGTCCAGGTTCGATTCTTCTCCTCAGTCACATCGGAAACGTTGCACTAACCTGGCGCAGCGCGGCCTCGTCGGTTCCATCATCTCTCGCTTCGAGAACCGCGGCTACAAGCTCGTTGCTATGAAGCTCGTCGCCCCGGGCAAGGAACACCTCGAAAAGCACTGTCAGTCTCGCCAAGTCGGTTTCGGGACTCCAAGATGCTGACAACATGCGCAGACGAGGACCTGAAGGATAAGCCCTTCTTCCCTGGTCTTGTTTCCTGTATGTCCCGAACGTGTCCTGGCGTTGATTGATTGATTAATGCATGGCTAACAATGTCCAGACATGTCCAGCGGCCCCATCTGCGCCATGGTCTGGGAGGGCCGTGATGCCGTCAAGACTGGCCGTAGTATGTCTTTTCTTCCTTCCCGTTCGTTCACTTGTCATGCCGACGGACACTTGCTAACCGTCCCAGCCCTTCTCGGCGCCACCAACCCCCTTGCCTCCGCCCCTGGCACCATCCGCGGTGATTTCGCCATCAACGTCGCCCGCAACGTCTGCCACGGCTCGGACAGCGTTGAAAACGCCAAGAAGGAGATTGCTCTCTGGTTCAAGGATGACGAGGTCGTTAGCTGGCAGTCATCCTCCTTCAACTGGATTTACGAGAAGGCCTAAGCGTATCTCTGCGGGAAAGCTCGTGGCAAACCTGTAGACACACACAGAAAACACTAGAAAGAAAGTTTATATATATAAAAAAAAAAGACAATAGGACAGGACCAGATAGATTGGCAAGAGTCCAACCTGCCTACCTGCCCTTGGCGCCTGGTTCATCGTCCTTGCTTGCTTGCTTGCTTGCTTATTTACTGCGGAGTGATGAAAATGCTCCACGCATTCTAACCAGTCCCCTTGCACACCACGGCGTAGCCCACAAACTTGCAAGTATACGCACTGGAAGAAGGACCTTTGTGAGGGCGTATGCTAGCGCAATCTCGGCTACAATCCGGTAGCCTTCCTCGTTCCCCGCCCGCATCTCTAAAGGCCCCACGCCCTCACTCTCCGCCACCTTTGCCGAGCCTTTCTCGAACCCAAACCAGCCTTTGCGTCTCAGATACTTTTCAAACTTGGCCATTCCTTCATTAATCTGAGGTCCCATATTCTCGGCCCATTGCGAAGGCAGCCAGCGCTCACCACCCCAATGCAAGATCCAAAAGAAACCAAACAGGGGTACTATGGCCGTGAGCTCATGCAAAAAGAGAAACGCCACCACGTGGGACAATGGGGCGTCACGGAGACGAGAAGCGTGCGGACGTAGGTATGCTGGTAAGCGCGAGATGAGCTTGTCGAGGCGCGTTGCGGTAGTGGAGGGTGGTGGTGGTGGTGGTGACGGCGAAGAGAAGAAACGATGCGTGCGGAAACGGGGGAAACGTACGAGACGCCCAAGACAGGGAAGAACTCTTGCGGGCATTATATAGATCAGGTGCTGGGATCCCGAGAGTGAACGTCAGGTCATAGATCACTACAATGGCAAGTTCCAGTTTCATAAAAGAGTAGTCTGGTTAGTAGTAGACAAGAAATAGTCCCAAAATTACATGCCTGGAGATCACGTGATATCTACTTCCACGACCAGATATCCCTTGGGAGATCAAGCCTGTATCATAACTCCCCCCACTCCCCCCCGTCGAGCCTATAGTTGTATCCAATAACCAAGTGTCTATAGCTGCAAGCAGCAAAGCTTTTCTTCAATGTCCTCGTCCCATGACTTGGGCTCCGAGTCATTCGGCGCCAGCTTTTGCATCTTGACAAACTTGCGGAGCTGCGCGATAGCCCACCCCTGCTCCTGTAGGCACGCGTCCCGGATCCTTATGAAGGCGCGTCTGGGATCACAGTCGTCGTGGCCTGGCTGCATGACGAGCTGCATCGTGACGGTGCGGTTGTCCATTCTCTGGAGAAGCTCGTAGACGGTGCCAGGGCAGTTTGGCCACTGGTCGGGATTGACTGCGTTTTCGGACTCGATGCTCAGGCCGAGGATCTGCGCAGACATGCCGAAGCACATGAGGCTGCAAATCTCAGACGTGCGTTTGCATTGGCGGTGCGCGAGGAGCTCGTTCCAGATGGATCGTATGGTTGCTTTGCGTGCCTCGGCCACCACGTCTGCGATGGCTTGTGAGTATCCAAGAGGAAAGAGGAGAGGAGAGAGGAAAGAAAATATATTAAAGATATAGGATTGGAAAAGAGATTGAAGAAAAGGCGAGAAAAAGAGATTAAATATAAAAGAGGAAAAGAGAACAAGAAGACAAACCAACCTCCCAGATTTGTAGGCACAAAGCGCACAGGAAGATCGGCCTCGCCCTTCCCATACCTGACCATGAGCATCTTGGGTCGTCGCAAGTAACACGAGTTGGTGAGCATAGCCACGCACGAACGAAACTGTGGAGGGCGCCCAGCATCACACGCAAGAACAACCTTTTTCATGACGGCTCGGTCGATCTCCACCGGCAGCATGACGGGCAGAGGGTCCGGGTGCAAGCTCACGCCATCGACCAGGAAGTGGAGCGCACAGCCGACTTGCGAGACACAATCCCAATGAGTGGCTACTCGCAGGATGGCGTAGGCGTCGCGGATAGCACGACCGTTGTTGTACTTGGAGATGAGGCTGTTGGGCGGCATTGTCCCGTGCAGAATCTCGAGAACGTCGCGGAGCGCTGACGGTTTCGACCTTGGCAACGAGACGACCCAGGGGGTTTCTGGGTCGGCGGGCCGGGGTTTGAGGGCAAGCACGCCGGCGCTGCCGTAGAGCGCGCGGGCGCAGACTGACGACGTGCGAGCCAAGGCGCGAGAGCAGACGAGGAATTTCCTCACAAGGCCTTTTGACGGCCCGCCTGAAGCGTCTGGGCGGGGTTCGTCGTCGTCGTCGTCGTCGTCTTCTTCAAACGTGGCATTATATGGGTTACTGCTTCCCTCGTCCTCATCGACGTCATTTTCCACGACTGCGTTGTTCCAGTCGGCCTCATCGTCTCCCTGGTAGTACTTGCCAACAACCAGGTAAAGGTCCCCAAGCGGGTCGATTATGAAGCACTCGCTGGGGTCTCGTGAGGGCGGCTGGATCTCGATCTCAGGAAGTACGATGCTGCTATCAGCTTGGCTTTGGGCCTGATTGTGCGCAGGCTCAGACGCGAGGCCAATCTCGGGCTCAAGTAAGTGATTGGACAGAAGTTCGATTCCTCCTTCGGAAACGTCTGCCGGGTACGGATTGTCTGCCGGGTACGGATTGGCTGTCTCGCCGTTTGTTATGAATGGCAGCGTCAAAGTGTCAACCGAGACAGAATCATCATCTGAGCTGACTGCTGCCGACTGCGGCGGCCGCCAATCTCCTTCATGGCCCATTTTAGTGGCCATCTCGTGGTGATGGGGAATTCGTAAAGTACCACGTCAGATTGAGGATTACAGAACCTCTGATGAAGTTCAAATATTTCCTGTTGGCGGGAGGGCAGACAGAACAAAGAAACAGAACAAAGAAACACGACATCACGTGACAGTTGTGCCTCCAGGAGGAAAAGCCATCAATTTGGACGCGGTCGTACGAACTCAGCCGCGCGATGACTTATCTGGGTAAATCCGAACCTCACATGACGCCCCGTAAGAGGCTCTGTTGGTTGCATGGCGACAAGGAAAGGAAGGTGAACAATTGCACACTGACGTCGGTGTTGATCAAGGGAGGGAGACGCTGATGATAAATATACTTGGACGTTGATTAAGTAGAGCATGCTAGCGTTTGGTTTGCTGTGACCAGTAGTACATATACATGTACTGGTAATATCTAGATAACTGTCCGCAGGGTTGGAGTGGCAGAGTCAGAGACGAAGAAAGCACATGATAATTTTTACCCTTTTAAAGTCCTACCCACAATATGAAATACGATTATGCGCTTTCCACGTCCCTACGGTCCCTGAGCTCGTGGTGAACTACACTGGCTGGTCTCATTCCACATATACATATCCAAGTCTCTCCAGACCACCCTCATTCCACCCACGCACACGCGTCTGTGTAAACATCATAATATTAACAAAAGGTGGCCTCACAACGTCCAATTCACCCACCTCTGCCCCTGCTAACCTCGTCCCTTTCAAAAATTCGACTTTTAGGCAGAACCGCACTTGCTGATTGAGCGATTAAAAGCGCCATGAAGGCATCCGCCACACTTGCTTGCCCCACGGGCCTTTTCGCCGTTATTCTTCTTTCGTTTCTTCCCGTCCTGACCCGGGCCCAGCATCAGGACGGGGCGACAGTCACCATTCGCAAGACTGTTTACGCCCACTGCAACTGCGATGCTCCACAAACGACCGTCATCCGCGAGGGGTCTTCGGTAAGCTGGCAAAAAAAAAAAAAAAAAAAAAAAAAAGACGACACTTGTTCCATCCATCTGACACGCTTCCTAGAGCACGGCATCTGGCACTGGCGCTCCCGCCTCCACAGGCCAGGACATAACCATTGGCAACTTTACGCTGCGCGGTCTTGTTGTGCACGATCCCACCGATCCGGTCGAGTGCTATGAGCTGCCCACGCCTACGGCATCGTTCCCCCAGATCGCCGTCAACGTCGAGAACAGCGCTGTCGTCACAGACACCCCCAGTGACATTTCGGATATCATCTTCCTGTACATGAACAGCTCGAAGCCCGCATACCTCGGATCGTACATGAGTGGTGGCAGTGGCGGACAAACCATCATCGACATCTCGGCCAACGCCACTGTCCCGGGCCTGCCCGTTGTTCTGCCGGACCAGAGTTCTCTCGTGCTCGGCGATGACGGCATCCGCTGGTTCAACGCAAACTGTACCGACGAGAGATGGGTCGAGATTCCTGACATGTTCTCGCAGATCGAGCAGGGCGTGCTGACCAGGCGCGACCTGGGGGAGACTTCAGAGCCCGAAACGACTTTTCTCGTGGAGGTGGCGTTGGACAAGGGCAAGGGCGCCGAGGAGATCCGCCCGTCGCTCAGATACGGCGCGGATGCTTGCCCGCTCGTTGGATCGGAAATGAGGGAGTACGGAGACGTGCTCACGTGGCAGTGCAAATACCCTGCAACAAATCCGGCGGAGCAGGCGTGCGACTACTCCCTCTCCAACCTCACGGGCAGCTACCCCGTCCGTGGCGCGGGATCGTCTGATCCGCTCAATGCGCTCGCTCTCATTGGCGCCCTGTTCTCACAGTCGACTTCTCTCGCCCATCTTTTCCCCGGCCGTCTCTCCGACGGACTCGTCGATGCCTCCATACTACTTGGCCATGCCTTTGATTCCCTATCGGCCGCTCTCGAAACCGCATCAAGCGCCATCTGCAACGCTCTGCACGAGGACGACCCCCTCCTGCTCCTCCTCGCAGGTGACGACTTTGGCACGCGGACGGTCGGAAACTTTGCAGGGGCGCCGCCGACCTCCATCTCGGTGAACCTGGCAACTGAGGCGCCGGTGCCTCGGCCGACAAGACAGCCAACAAGGCAGGTTGACCCAAGCGAGACCGGGTTCCCCAGCGAGACGGTGAGCGGGTATGCGACAGAAGTGACCATAATCGCGAGCGAAACAACGATTGTGGTTGTCGGTACTCCCAGTATCACCAGCGGATGGGAGCCCGCGCCGTCGCCAGAGGGTAGCAGCAGCGAAAGTGAAACAAGGACTGGAAACGGCGGCGCGCAGTCCGTCTCCATGGTGTCTGGGTCCACAAACACAGACAGCCCTGGCGTGGCTCGGAGCACGCAGTCGACCATGTCATTCGTCGCCGCCGAGTCTGATCCCACCGCCGCAACGTATACGCCAGAATCAACATCGGACACCCTATATATCGAGTCTACAGCCGAACCAGCAATCTCGTCCGCATTGACAGAGTCCGAGAACGGATCTGCCTCTTTTACCTTTGCTTCAGAAAGCACCTTGTTCGTCGAAACCGACTCGGTCTCCACTACTACTACCAGAAACACTGCATTCGTTTCTTCCAGCTCGGACTCGTATAGCAGTATACCGTCAGCGAGCGTGTCTGTCTGATCCACGGCGACTCGCCATGTAAGTCTTGATATATGTGGCCAATGAGGCGGACACGTACCGAGCATAGATGCTCTCGGTGGAGAATTAGTAGTAATGATGATAATACCTACATTTATTTTATTTTTAGCCATGCAGGTATGTGACAGCAGCCCAGAGTCACCACTCGTGCCAATAGTATAACTTTAATAACTGCGACCCGTCCATCCTTTCGCATTGCCCGTCCATGTTTGAGCCGTTGTATTAAAAACCTATATTAGATAGATAGATAGATGGATGGTAGATATCTCAACACCAAATGATCCGCCTCAGCAACTGTCAATAGCCTCCCGGCCGTTGAGAAAAATGATGCCCGTCGCCAGCGCTACAATATCGTCAATCTGATCGCTCTCGGTAACCAGAATGGCATCCTTGTTGAAGCCATACGCCGCCACTCTCGCGACCTCGATCCGCTCCTGATTCCACGCCTTGTACAGGATGGCCTCGGGGCCGTCGACCATATCCCAAAAGTAGGGGATGCTGTGGCGGATAAAGGCCTCGTGCTTCTTTTCGCCCTTTTTGGCATCCTCCTCGCTCACGGCGAACAGCTCGATCTCGTGGCGGGAGTGCTCGCTGTCCTTGGGGAAGCGCACGCTCGACGAGGCAAACGACACAAACGTCATGTTGAGGTCGGCCAGCTTGTCGCCCGACTTGGCGTCGACGAGGGTCTTGATGGTGCGCATCATGTTGCCGCACGACGTGACCTCGTACGTGTGGCTGCCGTCCTCGAGGGCCTTGTTGGCGGCCTTGGCAACCGAGGTGATGAAGCCGTGGGAAAAGGTGGAGCGCCACGGCTTGTGGTCGAGATCGGAGCAGTCGACGATCTTGGCGGTTGTCTTGAAGTGTATGCAGCCCTTGAGGAAGAAGACCTTGTCGGGCCGGACGTGGCTCTGGTCGTTGAGGGGGAAGTCCCGGGGGTCGAAGGGGTGCGGCATGGTGATTGCTTGTTGTGCAGATGTTGTAGTGTCAGTCTCTCTTCTTTTTCAGCCAGGGGTCATTACTGGGAGCAAAAGGTCATGCAGATACGCGTGGGAAAAGAAAAGAAGAAGAAGAAAAAAAAGTGTCGTATAGGGGCATCATCGTGCCTCCGGCTTCTTATGACTTGCGCTGTTGGGGGCAGGACGGGATGCCCTCACAGAGCCGGTCCGGGCCGGGTGAAGCGTGTGACGTCAGTGTCATCACGTCACGCAAACCCAGAACCTGATTTCTGTGGGAGGGTTGCAGCCAGTGGCTGCGTTAATCCTGCCAGGTTTCGGTCGAATGGATCTTTAGTAATCAAGGAGGATATCTAAGTGGCCGTTGTGATGTGAGTACAATTATTTGTATAGATATTTATATATTCGAATGCAAGGATCAAGGCACGTGATCAGTCGGTCGTCTATCGCCAGAATGATAGAGAACGGCTTATAACAACGACTCCTGCCCCAGGTGCAATATAATTATACCCAGTGTAACGGCACGTTTACTTCATGTTGATCCTTTAGATAGAGTGTTGTCCTTTAGATAGAGCTAAGATATAATAGAAACCATGCTATAACTTGGACGTGAACTGAACCAGAGCCACCAAATCAGAGAAATCAGAGCAATCCCGCGCGGGCAGCCTCGCCGGCGCCTTCCTGGATGACCTCCTCTGCCGTTTTCTTTGCTTTTCCAAGAGCTCCATCGCCAACACCCATGCGCCTCGCCACATATCTCTGCGCGACAATACCGACAGACAAGGTCATTGTCTCTTCAACCCACTCGGCGATCCACTCCCTTGGATCTACGCCGCCCGCTTGAATGATCTCTCGAATCTCTTTGGGCGTTGAGCCCATCCCACCATGGCCATCGTCGTCGTCGTCGTCGTCGTCTTCTTCTTCTTCTTCTTCTTCTTCTTTCTCTTCCTCTTTCTCTTCCTCTTTCTCTTTCTCTTTCTCTTCCTCTTCTTCTTCTTCTTCGTCGTCGTCGTCATCTTCTCTTGTTGATGTCGAGCTGCTGGACGACGCATCAAGCCATCGGATCCACTTGGCCGGCAGCGCCTGGCTGATGGTGGAAAACTCAATCTCGTGGATGGGATCGAGGATGAAGACAGCAAAGCAGATTTGCTCAGAAGGCTTATCCTGGTGCGCAGCTTCCTTCTCCTTGGCAGCAGAACGCGCAAAGAGCGCATCGTCGGATTCGGCGGCAATGGCCTGCACGGCGAGGAAGAGGTTTGATGTCCGGACCGGGTTCGACTCGCTCAGCGCCTCGGTGGCCCTGATCCTGGCCTGCTCAAGACCGCCGTGGGCAGCAAAGTACTCGGTGGCGTATCCTTCGGCGCTGGCCCTGCATAGTTTGGTGCCTTGGACCAAGCCGCTGACGATGCCCATCTCGCGCCGCACGCCGGTCTGCCTCCACCAGGGGCCGTCCTGCCAACCGGTAGCACTGGCCTTTCCGCCGCTCTCTTGCCCCCGCTGGACGACGAGGAGATCTCCGCCCTCGACCTGGGCCATGACCCGCCCAAACACGCCGTGGATCATGGGGTCGAGGGAAGGATAGCCGACAAAGTCGTGCGTGATGTGGACCAGCAGTCTTTCGTGGGAGCCAATGGGCGGGGCGAGGGTGTGCAGGATGTTGGTAAAGGCAGGGAGGGCGCGCTGCCGTAACTCGTCACCTGGGCGGGTAGGGAGGGGCAGTTAGAAAGAATCATGCAAGGGTTGCAAACATTTGCACATCATCATCATCATGGTCGTCATGGCGTACCAAACCCTCTGAGAGTGCCCATGTTGCCACGGACCTGCTCCGTCCACCGCTTGGTCTCGTCGTTCTGCTGCATCTCCTTGACGGCCGCCTCGGCCTGCTTCATCGCTGCCGTTGCCGTCGACAGAAGCCCTCCCCACCAGCCGCCACCACCAGCAGCAGCCGACGGGCTCTGGGCCGCACTCGCATGCTCTGGGGCACGTTTGGTCTCCTCGTGCGGTTGTTGGTGGTGCTGCTCCGAGCCCGGCGTGAAGCTGGCCTTTAACGACCTCGCGCTCTCGGTGGACCTGCGCGCTGCGTGCTGGGCCGTCGCGGCGGGGGGCGCAGCATCTCTGACGCGCGGGGTGTGCGGACGCGACGGCTTCTCGCTGGTGAGCTCGCTCTCGAGCTCGGCGAGGATGTCTGCGTCACCGGCGGGGGCCTGCTGCTGCTGCTTCTTGGATTTGGGGACGGGCTTCTTGGCCTTGGTGTCGGTGTCGATGCCGGAGAAGAGCTCGCCAAGCTCGTCGTCGGTGGCGGCGGCGGCCTTGGGCTTCTTGGAAGACATGGTTCCAGACGGCTTCCCGAGTCGTTGCGGGATGACGTTGCCGAACAGGTGCGGGGAAGATCCGGGGTCGGGGACAGCACGTGGCCGCTGGTCGTGGTTATGGTCGGGGTCAGGAAAGAAAGCAGGTGAATGAATACTTTGATGAAGGCCAGGCTAGATGGATGGTGGATCTGATGTGTGCATTCAACACCATCAAGTCTCGGCGTTTGGGAGAGCCGCTGTCTGGGGTTCGCAAGCTGGTGCAGCAGATTGGCTCCTTGTCAATGTCGAGCATGAAGCTGCTGCATCGTCGAGTCTCAGCCTCATCAGGGAGGGGAGGGGAGGAGGAGGGAAGGAGGAAATTGGGTGAGAGCGCGGCGCTAGGCCGGATTAGGTGCAGTTCGGGTATCGGTGGGGTCGCGTCTCATTGGTTGGAGTCGGTCCCCTTTGCCCAGAAAAGGGTTGCCTGTAGGTACAGCGTACGTACATTCAAAGTATCCCAAAGCCAGGGTTTGCAGCCACAGATACTTTGCCGGTACCTCCACCTCCTCCATCAGGGAACGAAAGCGGCAACAAGGGAAAGAATGAAAAAAAGAAGAAAAAAAAAAAGCAACCAAAAAAATGGAAATAAATTAAAAGAATTTGATAAAATATACGAAAAAAGTAATAAAAAAGAAATGCAGGAATGCGTTATGTAAGCATCGCGACTTTCAGCCTCGTCGTCCTTTCCAGTGTTATGCGTCGTTTCGATCTTCGCTGTGCGTGATGGCCTCACGTATTTGGCGCTTCCGACCCAAGTGTCCTGTGGCTTTTTCTTTCGGTTTGACCCGGCAGATCTGGGCTTGATTCCAAGTCTTCCGAGCCGCTCCCCAGGAGAGGAGTCATAATAGTCTAACCGAACTGCTGGTCGTTGACCACACCACTCACTCTTGGCGGTTCTGTGCCGAGCAAAGTATTGCCTGTTGTTCTTTTGTTCTTCACCACCACCGCTGGCCGCTGGGTTTTGTCGAAGCAAAGTTCTGACCTCGTCAGATCGACGGCCAGCATCAACAGCAAGCCCTGCGTTTTTCGTCTTCTTCTTTTGCCTGGCTTTGGACCGATCCACGTTCGTTCCTTTTCTGGCCACCCAAGCAGGATCCTGTCGTGTGCAATCCATAATTTCCCGTTTCCCTCTTATTGCTTCTTCTTATCTCTTTGTCTTTGAAGCGACTCGACATAATTACCATCATTCACTCATAATCATCGCCCTTACTCACGTTATCATCATCCCTTTCACACTAATCTCATACCCCCCCCTCGATCTCACCACCCGTCTATAATTATACGCACAACACATACACCATACACAACCCCAACATCAATTTTGCATGCGCGGATCGCTCCGTTTGATCCTCGCAATCATGGACCCCCCGAGCAGTGGCGGGCGAACTCGCGGTTCTCTGCGCAAACGCTCCGTCGTCTTCTCAAATAATCCTTCAACTCCAGACACACACGACACCCACCAGACGGTCGTGCTCGACAGCCTCTCTCCCACACAATCACAACCACAATCTCACGACGCCAAAATGGCGTCCCATCCCCCCCCCCCGCCCCAGGAATCTCCTGCCCCCCCCGAGACTCCGGACCGCCGCTCCCGGCGCACCTCAGTCACCACCCGGTCATGTACCCGGCGTGGCGCCAAGAGGGGTCGTGGCGACAACAACGATGACGACGTGCCGGCGTCGCCGGCAGAAGCTAACGAAAAGGGCGGCCATTCTCTCCGCAAGAGAGCCAGGGTCGACTACGCGTCCATCGAGAACAACTCTGATGACGCCGACGTCGCCCTGCAGTCGCCCAGCAGGATCGTCGTCTCGCCGGACCTGCCTCCGCGTCCCAGGCGACGCAGGCCAGGCCCCGACAACGACACCGAGTGGGAGGATGCCGCCTCTGATAGGAAAAGGAGGCAATCTGACGGTGCTGCCAACACCCTTTCCCCTCCGCCTGTATTGCCTCCGTTGAGAATGCCACCTTCGCCAATGACGCAGCACGGCACCATCCTTCACGAAGCCACTTTTTCCAGCCCAGGCGCGTCTCAGCAACCCGTGCTCCACGATCTTGTACGTTGCTGCTGCTCTGGTTCACTGCGCCTGATGTTGCTTTCTCGCTTTTTCTCGTTTTTCTCGTTATTCTCCTTTCCTCTCCCTAATATGCTGACATATTGCCCTGTGCCAGAGGGCGTCTCATCTGGACCGCGCCGAGCCAGAGTCACGAATGTGGTCAAACCTTGATCGCTTCGTTCCGGCCCCCAACTTCACCATCCTGAACCCAATCGCCTCGTCCTCCTGCGCCGAGGCACCCACCCGCTGGGATCCTTGCTTCGCCCACAGTGTCCCTGCCGAGCACTCATGGAATATCCCCCCCGGAGCAAATGTGCCCGCATCACGTGATCACAACATGGTCATCAACGAGACCCCGAACGCATCTGTTGCTGCTCTCTCTATCCCCAACGGGGGGCGAACCATTGCAGGAGGAACCGCCCTGGCTGGCACTAGCACCAGCCACAGCGACGCTGGAATGATTTCGTCGTCGTCATCATCATCGTTATCATCATCATCATCACCACCAGACGATGCTGCATCATTGCCAGCCGTCGAGGCGGTCGAAATGGCACCAGCAAGCACCACTGATGCTGATGCTGATGCTGATGACCGCCAACCCGGGACGGAACCCCCCCCATCCTACTACCTCCGGAATTGTCAGAATCACCAATCGCCGCACGCTTCAACATCTCTCCAGTCCCCCCCCCCTCCCAATGCCAATGCGTTTCCGTCGACCGCGGCGCCGCCGACAGCTGGGCTTTTTGCCAGGGAGGATGAACGGGCCATATCCACCAAGTGTTCCGATTTCACACCCCACAACCTGGGCATGCCTACCGCCGCCGCCGCCTACACGAGCACCCTCTCCCCGACGCAGCAAATTTCCGTACAGGCCGAGGGAGCGCCGGGCCCGTCTCTCTCTTCTGACACCGACAAATCCTTCGACTCTGCAGGAAGCTCCCTCGCCAGCTCCCAGGACAAGCAGCTTGAGCAGGCCAACACCTCCTTGCGCCAAGTTGTTGAACCAGAGGCCCCCCCCCGTGAGCTGTTTGAAGAAGCTCATGACAACGTCCAGCCTCCTCCGGCTGTGGCTGTCAGAGAACCAACGGCTGCCCCCCGAGCCGGGGATGCTTCCAAAGAACCACGCCCGGAGTCGCCGCCAGCGCCACCAGCTGTCGCAGATGCCCAAGAGGGAGGAGTCACTGGCCAAGACCCTACCCCAAACGGCCCTCCAGAAAGTCGCAGAGACCCCAGCATGTCGCATCAGCCAACAATAGACAACACGCGCACCGACATCGAAAGTCCTGAAGCCCAGAACGTGCCCGAGGCACCGGAGGAGCCGCTCGACCCTTTCTATACATCCATCCGTCATGTGACTGCATATGTCCCCAACGAGTACGACTATCTGCCCGAGTCCTGGTCTCCGCCAAAGCCCAAGCCCGTCAAGGCCCACCGTTTCCTGCCCGTTAAGAAGAGGGCAGCTTTCCTGGCCGCGCCCCAACCTCCGCTTGAGCGTATGGCTACCCACTTCCACACCAAAGTGTTTCCTATGTCCCGGTGTCCGCAACCGCAAACACCACATCTATCATCTCTATCTGCCGCATCTCTGTCCTCCTCTTCCCAGGCAGAACAACAGCAACCTGTCGGTGGCGCGGATGGGGCGACGACCCCTGATCGCTCCGCCATCTCGGCTCAAGACGTCGCATATCAAACCCCTACCAGGATCTCCTTTGCTGATGCGGACATGACAGACAATGCAGCGTCGGCCGGCGATCACGACCACGATGATGATGATGCCGTTCCTGCCATTGACGCGGTTCCGGAGCTCGACGGCCCCACGCCGAACGCCATCCCGGACGCCGAGGTCATACCATCAGGCGTCGCTACCCCACGTCTTGACGCGTCCTTCGAGTCGCTCATGCCAACAGCCGTCAATTCCCCCGTCGTCGTCGAAGCAGAAAACGACGACGACGACGCCGTCGACGACGACGAAGTCGGCGGCGGTGCAGGCTGGTCACAGAAGAAGTTTGCTCGTCTCGTCGACCCGGATCATGTCGCGGAGCTCTTTGCTCGAGCCAGAGACACGGACGACGACGAGGAGCGCATCAGAAGGCTCCGCCTCGTCACGCAGCACGTCAACGGCATCCTATGTGACCTCTACACAGAGTACCAGGTCCACACCCGCAAGCTCACCACACACGAAGAAGCCGCCAAGCGCCGCGTCGCCGACGAGCGTCTCAACTACCCGAACCCCAACGCCAAACCAGAGACCCACATCGAGAAACAGAAAACCGATCACGAGGCTGCGCTGGCGACCGCGCTCAACAAGCGCGAGCAGCAATGGCTGCGCGAGAACGACAAGCTCGAGGCAAGCATCTACAACTTCGAGTACGACCCCCACCCGAGCAAGATCGGCAAGCAGGATCCGCAACTCCAGCGGCTCGACGGCCGCGGGAACCGGGCCCGCGCTCTGCGTAACCGGCCACGCCAGACGGCCAAGGCCACCGAAGCCACCGATGATGTGGTTATCGAGTCGGGGCCGGGCAAGAGGCTCAGGAAACCTCCACAGGTGTACGATCCCGTGCCGGACGATCGCCGGAGCCGCAGCGCCTCCCCTCCTCCCACGCGCGCCAAGAAGAGAGGCCGGGCTGCCGCAGGCGAGCACGAGAACGACGAGGCGCCACAGGCCGCCAATAGCAAAGTCGAAGCGGCGAAGGATGTTGTTCCAGAGGGCTCACCTGCGAGAAAGCGACGCAGGGGTACCCAGAAGAACGTCGACACCCCCAAAGAGGCAAGTCCCGTGCCAGTGTCGGTACCAGATCCAGAACCAGAGCCAGAGCCAGAGCCAGAGTCAGAGCCAGAGTCAGAGTCAGAGCCAGAGCCAGAGCCAGAGCCAGAGCCAGAGCCAGAGCCTTCTCCGGCTCCTACACCAGCCCGTCGTGGCAGGCCTCCCCGCAACGCATCAAAGCTCGTCCCTCAAGCACCCAAAAAGCCCGAACCAAAGCCGGACTCGACCGCTGCATCATCCAAGAAGAAAGAGACGCCCAAAAAGGGGTTTTCGGCCAAGGTATACGCCAAGAAGAACGCAGCCGTCAAGGAAGAGCCAACCGCCGCCGCCGCGCCAAAGAATTTCAACCCGGAACCCCTCCGCAGGATTGTCACGCTGAAATACCCGCGCGGCAACACCATTTTCTTTGACTTTTCACCATCGTCAACCCTCACGGATACCGAATCTCGTCCAACATCCTCGTCTGACGTGTCCGCTGTCTCGTCGTACTCGTTCCGCACAAAGAGGCAGCAGCGCAAGTTTGCCGACAACGAGAGCGATGACCAAGACGGACACGACCACGTGGATGCCGACGACTGCACCGTCAGTAACAATGGCGAGGAAGAGGCCGGGCGGGAAGAGGAGCCCGCCGCACCCAAGGTGAAAAGAATCAAGCTCACCCACAACGCTACCAAGAAAGCGCAGAAGCCCCGTGTCAAGATCAACACCCCAAGTGCGGTCCCCCTGCTACCCATTGCGGCGGCCGCCGCGTGGCCGGTGGCACCGGCGACTCCCACTTCGTCCATGAGCGAGAAGGATTACGCCCAAATGACAAAGTCGGAGAAGATGAGCCATTCGATGAGGAGTAAGCAGCCGCCATGTCCATTCACACTCGAGAAGCTGACCTGACAACCAACACTCGCACAGACCGGTGGAAAGACGGAAAGATGAGCGGCGCCGTCGTCAAACGAAAGGCGACGCTTGCGCGCAAAAAGGCTGCTCAGGTGGCAGCCCAAGCACAACAGTCTACCCAGGCACAGCAATCTACCCAGGCACAGCAATCTACCCAGGCACAAGACGCCAATCCGTCCGCGACCGTGGCTGGCGACCAACAGCCGCAGGCATGATCCAACATGTTCCTTTCTAATTCCGACAAATGCATCCATACACACGCACACACACACGCACACGCATATACACATATACACACACACACACACACACACACACACACAACTGTATTTATGCGCGCCAACCAGCCGCGCCCCAAATAGCGCCACGAAACAGGAGCAGTCATGAGCAATTGAGCGCAACTATAACTATGTGATACCCACTGGAATAGCA
The DNA here is from genome assembly GCA_026745395.1 of Tympanopsis confertula. Classification (NCBI taxonomy): domain Eukaryota; kingdom Fungi; phylum Ascomycota; class Sordariomycetes; order Coronophorales; family Scortechiniaceae; genus Tympanopsis; species Tympanopsis confertula. The sequence goes on along the minus strand of JAOYNU010094134.1, from coordinate 14,828 downwards.
GCAGAGGGGGGAGGGGGTGGCAGGCAAGCCAGCCATAGTCATGTGAGGAGGCTTTCTGCATAGCCGGTTCCTGATGTCGATACCAGCAACAACCACAATTACTTGAGTCCATGAAAGCATGGAATAGCGAGGGGGGGGTGCATTGGTGGTTTGGTTTACATTCAGGCGTCTGGAAAGGTAAAAAATCAAGGAGTGCGAAATATCCATCATATTGATATTTCGGCGTGAGGGATCAGCGCTTTGAGACGTCCCCTTGGGATAGCGGTCGGCTTGGGGCTGTATCTAATATCCTGGCAAGTCGTTTTTTGTCGTAATCCGGCGGAGCGAGGAATTTGCTCGGTGATGTATACTATTTTATCAAACCTGTTCGTCTTCACAAAGCACTATATATCCTTGGGTATAAGAAATCAAGGAAACATGATTGATAACGCGGGTGATTGACACTACTTGAAATATCAAAGCGTAATCCGCTCTACCTCTTGACACTACAGCATTAAAATATGAGAAAGACTGGCTTCACCTCGGTGCTTTGTTTGGACAGTTAGACCACAAGTCTTGTATGGTACTATGGTATAAACGGTCTACGTCCTGGAGAGGCCCCATCATATAATATAATAAGGCCCAGTGTATAGTTACGATACGGTACTAATAGCACCGTAAACCTACGGTGTTCTACACTGTACGACAGCACCCATCCCGTCCTTTGGTCCCAACTACTACTCGGGCGCTCACGTAGCTATCGGGGGGCGGACGGGACCCGGCGTTTTCTCGTGGCTATGGTCGCATGTGGAAATTGGACGAGTTCTATAGTAATCGAGGCAAGTGTGCAGAGTAGATTTCTTGATTTCCTAAATAATGGCGGTATCAGATTTGCCACTGACACGTGACTGTAGCTTTGCCTGTATAGCGATTTTTCATTGTCTTTCCATAACTTGGATACTTACTCTTTCTCTTACTTCCATTCTTTCTTTCTATTCAGTATCTATTCAGTATCAGGCTATATATACCTCTCCTGCATGGCTGTTCAACTGCTCCTTGTTTTCACTCGCCTGGCCCATAGAATCTTGTGCCACCAGACATGTCTCGAGGTTAATTTCAAATCAACTGGTTAACCAATCTTTGTATTTGTAGCCTTCCCGTTCATTGCGTCTTCTCTGTGGCCGCCAGTCATGACCGGCCAAGAGATCCTATCCATCTCACGGGACGGTCCTCGGGATGTTTCCAGAGGTCCGCTACCACGACTGCGACGACCAGACCCCGGGATTTGCACAAAGATAAAGAAGGAGGCCTGTAGCAAAAGGCGCCTGGTGGTATACGGTGCCGTTCCGGGGGATGGTGAATGACCTGTGCAGCCGGCTCCCGTATTATGCGAGTGACTGGACTGATGCGTGGGACTATCGCGTCGTGCCCGCGACGGTATACATGTATTTTGCAAAGTAAGCAAGCTCTCCTGCCCCTTTTCCATAAAGGGTGCTTCCCTCGTTTTTCTGTCATTGCAGTTTCATCTTCACACATGTTTGCTCGTCTTGGCCGGCCGTGTCGCGTTTCGTTTCTGTAGCTCACTCACCCCTATATCGTCAAATGACCACCTCTTCTGTATGGCTCTTGGGCCATCATCAAGTCCCGTATACACGGCCCTGGATGGTAAGCAGGCTGGAGATACTGACCACCTGCTTCTTCGCCGGAATAGCATCTTGCCTGCTCTTGCATTCTCTCTTGACATGTTCAACAAGACCGGGTCCAACTATGGAGTCAATGAGGTTCTTTTGGCTTCGGCACTGGGCTCCATTGTCTTGTCGCTCTTTTCCTGCCAACCGCTGGTAATTGCTGGCGTCACCGGTGAGATGATCCCATGGCTAATCGTAGGCCTACTATATATACACACATACAGATATGGCTGACCAGAGTCATGTGCAAACACCAGGCCCGATCACTGTCTTTAACTAGCAAGTATCCCCCCCCACGTCCGGCTTCCGGTTCGCAGCCGAGGCTAACATGGCTTGACAGCACCGTGTATAGCATGATGAAGTCTGCTGGGGTCAATTACATCGGCTTCATGTGCTGGATCGGCCTGCTTGTGAACCCACCCCTCTACGCTCCTCGTCGCAGGCACATTACCTGACATCTGACATGGGATCGCCAGCTGGGCCATGGTTCTGCATTGGATCCTCGCCGTCTTTAACTCGTGCAACTGGCTGCGCTGGGTGACGCGCTTTCCCTGCGACATCTTCGGCTTCTACATCGCTTTCATATACTTGCAAAAGGGCGTCGAGGTGCTCGCCCGCCTGGGCGATCAGGAACCCCTTTTACTTGTCCGTCGTCGTGGCCCTGCTTGTGTTTGGCACCGCCTACGTGGCTGGGCGAGTCGGCACTACGAGCTCCCTCCTCAATCACGAACTGCGCGTGTTTTTCAAGGACTATGCCACGCCTTTGACCATCATCTTCTTCACGGGCTTTGTGCACATTGGGCGTATGAAGAGCGTCAAGCTTGATGTACTGCCCACGAGCATCGCGTTTGAGCCGACGAATGCTGAGAATAGGATGTGGCTTGTTGAGTTTTGGGAGCTCAGGTTTGGCCATGTCCTCTTGGCACTCCCTTTTGCTATGCTGCTCACCATCATAACGGTAGGTCGCCCAAGTCAAGTCAAAACCACCGTCGTCGTCGTCGTCGTCATCTCCGATGCTGACCCCTCTTGATAGTCTCTTCGCTCATCGCCCAGGGGACCGAGTTCCCGCTCAGAAAGCCTGCCGGCTTCCACTGGGACATTTTCCTCCTCGGGCTCACCACCGGCGTTGCTGGCATCCTCGGTCTTCCCTTCCCAAATGGCCTCATCCCCCAAGCCCCCTTTCACACGCAATCTCTTTGCGTCTCCCGCGCTGTCAGGTACGACCATCCGGAGGAGCCAGTCTCTGGATCTACCTCTGGTCAAAATCCAACCATCCGCACCGAGACAGTGCGCGTTGTCGAGCAGCGCGTGTCCAACCTTGCACAGGGCCTCCTGACCCTGGGCACTATGTCTGGCCCGCTGCTTACCGTCCTGCATCTGATCCCCCATGGCGTCCTCGCCGGCCTCTTCTTCGTGATGGGCATCCAGGCTCTCGGGTGCAACGGCATCACCACGAAGCTGACTTACATCTTCCAGGATCGTGATCTCACGTCATCTCTCGACCCATATCTGAAGCTGAAGCGGCAGAAGGCGCTGTGGGCCTTTGTAGCGGTGGAGCTGGCTGGATTTGCGGCGACGTTTGCCATCACGCAAACTGTAGCCGCGGTGGGGTTCCCGGTGTTCATCTTGCTCTTGATTCCCATCAGGGCGGCGCTCCTACCGTTGTGGTTCGGCGAAGAGGAACTGAGCGTGCTGGACGCGCCGACGGCGTCCCCGTTCACCATGGAAGGCGTTGGCGGTATGAAGTGGGAGGGAGGCGTTATCGTATCTCTGGATGAAGAGGGAGGCAGAGCGGGACGATTGGATGGATTTGTGGGGAGAGAAGGTGTAGCGGGTGATAGTGGTAGTGGTGGCCATGAAGAAGGAGGTGGGTTAAGGAGAAGAGATCCGGCGGCGTCAAAAGCGTGACGCGGACACCTCACAATACCAGTGTGGTTCGCGTCATTACGTATATATCTATGGACAAGACATGTCAGGATTGAATAACCGAGGTGGATGAGGAGGATACCGATTTGACGGCGTAATATAGACGATCTTGGCAGGGCCTTGCTGCGTATACTTGCTCGCTATGTTAACATGGTATCTTATTATGTGATTCCGGAGATATATCAAAAGGCGGTCTCGCCTTTGATTTCTCACACAATATATACGCTTGGCCAGTCTTAAAGAGCCACCTTCTTCATGATTCAAGTTCACATCCGTTCATGGCTACAAGATATGCGCTTCATCATAATCGCCAGCCATACCCATATACAGAGAGAGAGTGATGGATGAAAGCAATCGTACCTATTGGCATCATATCTCTACGTGATGTTATGCTCGAAATTCTCACAGATTAAAGGCATCCATTCCAAGTGTACCACTGCCGACGAAAATCTATGACTGTGGCTTGAGACTTCCCTGTGATGGATGGTCTTTGGCTCTGCCAACCACGCCGAGCCATCCAGATAACCGTTCGTACGAGATAGATGGCAACGAGAAGTACTACCAATCGGGACACGCGGATGAAGCGCCCGGGACAGTAAGTGGCAAGGGTGAGGTTCGTATTCCAGGCTTCTCAATTCATTGACTGGCAATGGGCATATGAAACATGACACTGACGCTTCGCCAACAAGGGATGAATGAGCGCCTCGGCGACTTTTGCATATTTTCACACCCGCCCGCCCACATTGTTAAGGGGGTGGTGAGTGAGACGGCCTGGGAGGAGGAGAGAAGAAAAAAAAGGGCAAGGTCCGAGATGTTTGTCCCTGCTGCGAGCAGCCATATCCGTACGTGCACCGCTTGAAACTGGCATTGCATGACCAATCATGAAGTGCGTCTGGGGTGAGAGTGAAGGCGAAGCGACGAGTGTCACGACCAAGCGCCACGTGCGCGCTCTTAGGCGACGAGGAGGTCACAGTCAGACCACTGGCTGAGATCTTCACGTGTTTGTCTGTCTATCTTTGTCTGGCCACTTGTGGTCCCGAGCCCGGTTTTCCCTTGGCCCTTTGTAGATGCTTGCTGCGTGCGTCTCTGCGTACTGGACAAGACTTTGATGAGGGCGAAGCGGAATATACACGTGGATGGGTGGCCTCTTCACGTCTGCCTATCCGCACATGCCAAGTCTCTTGCCTCTCTCGAGAGCGCATCGACGCCCCATGCCACCTTTGCTTTGCTGTAGCGATTGCGGACAATGCAACTGGTAGAGAATCGAAAGTGGACTGACCGGCTGGCTGGCCAGTGCCTCTCTCCATCCTCTTTACTGCGGCGTGCCGAATACCGAGCATATAGGAGTGCGGATTTGAGGCTGGAGCAAAGACACTGCAATTTACGAGGCGCGATGTCGCCTCCTCTTTATTCTTATTCTTATTATATTGATTATTCTTGTTTTTTTTTTAAAAAAAAAAAGGGGCGGGGGCACTTCTCTACTACTTGCTTGATTTGCATGCTACGTGTGTGGCATCCCGCTCAGAACGTCAGGCAAGGATGGGGAGCAGGCCAAGATGGGGTGATGCACGGGTGACCCCCAGAGGCCTCGTAGACTGGCAACAAACGGGCCTGGGTCGATGGCAGCGGTGTGCTCAACCAGCAACACGGTGGGTGTGCACGCCTTTGGGGAAGAATTGCCCTGATGCGTCAAGTGCTGACGGACACTCGTTGGTTATCCAACATCCCAACAGCCAGAAACTCTCGTACATTCGCACATCTCTCGGGCATGACGGCCACGAGACGCATGTTGCAAGCCCACCAAACCAAACCCTGTTGTTTGTGAAGTACCTCTTGTACTTGGTTGTCCTTTCACTTGACTTGCACCCCTCCCTTCTGAATCGTGACCCGTCATCAAATGATCTTTGGCCACTGGAGGGAGCCCCCCCCAACCTCCACAGCCTCGGCAGAGGGGGGATCGGACACATGATGACGACGTCTGGAACAGAGATGTCTTGCAGGCAAATCCACCGAGCGGCGAGATCCTTTCTCTGGACTCTGCTTTCCTGTTGGTTCTTGCAGCCCCGAGATGTCCCTACTTGTGTGCCCCTGGCGCATGCAGTGCGTTGTTGTCCTGCTTTGCTGTTTTTCTCCCCTTTTCCAAGCCATACAGCTCAACTCTCTCGCTCCGCCTTGGCTAATCAAGACATTCCCAGTCAGTTCCCTTGACGAGGACGGGCCCGGGTCTGGAGGCTCGAGGCAGCAGATAAACAAATGTGACAAACATCCGCCTGCCTCCGTCACTTTGCTCAACCTTCCACCCCACCCGCAACAGTTGAACGGGCGTGCGTGGCGTGAGAATTTGATGCACGCACTAGACTTCCGACTTTCCCGAGGCGGATGCAGGACTTGGTAAGTGGGCAGGCGGGGCGGGGCGTGCGAGCAAGCGGGTGTGTGTGTGTGTGTGTGTGTTGGGTCAGTAGGGTTTTTTTTTTCTTTCCTTTTTTCCCTTTCTTTTTTTAAGCCAAGGTGAGTCGCACACACTCACGTATATACATACATGCACATACATGCAAATATAGCATGTTGAGCAGTAGACGGTTGGGGAAAGCAGGCATGTGAGCGGAGTAGGTGTTCGGGCTGCTGCATCTGTGGAGGTGGAGGAGGAGGAGGAGGAGGAGGAAGAGAGGAGGGGCTGGCGACGAGACTGACAAGCGGAACGAGGAGGCGTCAGGGTGTATGCTCTAGAAGAACATCTGCCGAGCTCCCAGGCATAGGAGGCGGACGGATTCTCCTCAAGGACGGAGACCTTCGGGGTCGGCAGAGCCAAGGAAGCAGCATCAGCAGCAGCAACCGTGCAACGGCGTACTGCCGGTTCTCCCTCACACCCTTCTTTCCCTTGCGCCTGGCCACCCTGTCCACCCTGTCCGCCCACCCAACGCACCCCAGGCCAAGTCTGCCAGCAAATCCCGGTCCGTCGCGGGGGAGAAGCCATCCACATAGCTTTGCAGATTCTCTGACCCCTGTGAAACTGTGGCGTTTTCTCGTGGCGCGCGAGTTGTGAGAAACAGAGACACCAAGACGGAGGTGTAGGGGATCTGATAGGATGGGAAGCAGGCACGTAGGCGGATGGGCAGGTAGGTAGGCGGCCAGGGACGCCATGTTTGCCATCCTTTTGAGTCCACTTGTCAGCTTATGAGTCCCTCGAAGCTCGTCAGAGTGTGGCGGGGCCCTTTTGGGGGGAGTAGACCTCTCCCTCTGGTGTAAGTATCGAGGGAGAGTAGGAGTTGTGTTTTTTTTTTTTTTTTTTTTTTTTTTTTTGGAATGTTTACAGTCTTGGCAAGCCAAGCCGGGGGGGCAAGAAGAGAAAATAAAACAAAACAAAACTGCAAAGACGGCCGGTGCACACGTGCAGGATACACAAGATGAGAGAAGACGAAAAAAATGGGCGCAACGGGCGTCAAGCGGGCACTTGCGGCTCAGCCCACGGAAGCCTTCCCGAAAACTGCAACTGGTCGTGAGTTGACCTGAAAGACGCCACCTTATACCGCTTCCGTCCGGCAACATCTCTCGACGCGCTCGTGGTGGCGTTCTGGACGACGAGGAGACTCGGACTGCGCCTGGATACAAACAGTCCCGAGCACAAGTTGCGTGCGGGAAGGACACTGCAGGCTCTGCTTGACAATCTCAACTTTGGCGAGAACAGAGTAAGTAGTCTGTCTATAAGAGACACCGTGGAGGACACTGTAGGAATAACGCAGTGGCAAAGGGGCAGGATCGCAGTTATACCATGACGTACGTACGTACATGGGAGCCAGAGCCTAGGCCTGTCTATATCTTTCCGCCTTGGCACGTAGCTACGAACGTCAAGCCCCTCGCGGTTTGAAGACGCCGTGCCATATTCTGCTGCGTGCGTGTTGAGGCTATATCGCTGTCATTGGGTCGGACTGTCTTATCCCTTCCTCCGCCGACTCTCGACTTGTTCACGAGCGTCGGCCGCCCTACGCCCTTTACGTTTTTCAAAGAAAAGTATGGCAAAGAATAAATAAATAGATGAATTGCGTCGATATCGGCTACGTAGGGAGGAATATGGCCTGTCGAGTCGAGTTATATCTGGTTGGATCAGTCTTCTCCAACCCTACAAGCCCTCCGTTGGTGCTTTCATTGCATGGATGAGCCTAATGTCACCAGATCTTATCCCGCCCTCCTTTCATCGTATCATCTCACTGGTAATTCTCTCGCAAGTGCTTATCAACGAACATACTTGGCACTCGCAAGTCGGCACCTAGGCCCGGTATACCGAACGTGCGGTTGAGGTGGGGGACTCTGTGCCAAGGATCAACAGCCAAGCCATCAACGTTTGAGGATCCAATCGTCTTTTTTTATGCATGCGTGTGTCAAAGTCTACGCGATTGAGTATGGCATGCTGGTCCCGTGACGTGTCGCCAACTGCTTCGACAAATGCGATGTGACGTCGAAGTCGAAGTCGTCGTCTGAAAGCGCGACCTATGTCACCTTGAATAACAAAGTTGCACTGCGGGCACAGTTGCTCGCATCGTAATATCTCGCGTACGCTCAAGGTCCTCATTTCCGTACCCAGCTTCTCCACAGCGTTGATTAAAAAAAGGGGGGGAGGAAGGAAATTAAATTAAAGAAAAAGAAAAGAAAGGACAACTAAAGCTAGCGTCACATGGCCTTTTTATTATATGTGCTGTAACCCCCTGGCCAGAGATTTGCTGCAATATATCTATCTTATAATGTGATCTGATCTTGTGCGTTTGTTCCTCATCAAAAGAGAATTCATACTTCTCGGCCTTGTCTATATTAAGTCCAGCAGAGAAGGTTGCATCTCTCCGTCATTGACAATTTACCGATCCTGCGCCGTCGTCGTTGTGGTCAGCGTCATCTCATTTTAATCAATCCCCGTAGGGACGACCCACGCAGTTGTATATATAAATATATATTTATATTTATAATTATATGCGCAATATACTCTCTGCCATGTTACCTGCTACTACCCCAGAGTTTGCCATGGCACCTGCAAATTGGGAATTTCCACACTACGAGGACGCTAGGAGAAATAATCAAAGAGTGTCATGGGGAGTCCGGGTTGCTAAGAAGATGACGTGGGTAACGTCGCCCGACGATTTCTATTCTCGGGATTATCTTCCCGTGCGAGGACTGGGGATAAGGTATCGCGGTAACAAAAAAAAAACAAAAAACAAGAAACAGAGACAGCATTCGCCCAGTGTTGCAACCAGGAATTAAGTGGTTAAGGTTAATGCTCTTGTGATCCTGTGATACTGTTACCCGATGCACAAGCAAACTTCACCAGTAAGCGGGCACGTCCCGAGTTAGGTTTTGGACCGGCTCTGTGGAGATGTACACGCGTATACATGGTCATTCGCCAAAAAAAAAAGAGAGAGAGATACCTTGGCAGGAGTGTAACTACCAAGTGAGGGTTTACCAAGTCCCGAGGGGACTTGTTCATGTCGGACGGGGCGGTCCGAGGTTCCCCCGCGACATGCTGGCTCCGGTTTCACTCACACACCGGCCATGGCTTTCTATATGGGCAGTAAGTAGACTGGACTTCATTGAGGCCGAATGCCCAAAAAAAAAAGAAAAAGAAAAAGAAAACACTGCTTCTGGCCTGCAGTGGTTTGGGGTGGATTGGGGACTACCTATATGCCCGTGTGGTATCATAATAGCTCGGATACCGATTTCTTCAACATCAGCAATACTGTCATGCATGACCCCATCATACGGCCTCTGAGAGCTTCTGGGGCCGGCCCATCCTGCGTAAGTGCCGTGTCGTTCGTCCTCTGGATTGTGTTGACCGTATGCCCAGGCGCACGCCCCTCCGTTCCCTCCTGGCATCATGCCACCATGTCCTCCCAGTTATATTGTCTGGGACGCAATGGGAGCATTCAGATACCTCTGGCTGGGTTTACCATGGCGGCCATCATGGGAACACCTGGTGGTTCCCTGTTAGCAGAGGTAGCAGCAACATGCTCACATGCACATACACACACATACATACACAGGGCAGCCGGTAGGGCAGCACAGAACAAAAGCTCACGACACATTGTAGGAGAAGCATCCGGACCTACGGCGATAGGGGAGGGCCTCAACTTTCCGAAGTTGCGGGTACTTGCCGACCCCTTTTTTGCTGTCGCCTCCCGATACCGATACGTTGTGATCTGGCCACACAGCACGGTCCAGGGAGACGGGCCACTGTTTCTCTGCTTTGTTCCCCCCCCTCCTCACCATCAACCCAAGGCTCCATTACCCTCTCAAAACATACTCCTGTATCCCTCTCGTACTTGTACACATCACTCTATTCTTGTGATTTGCCCGAGATTGTGGTTCTGTTGAACACACTTCGCCCACACCTACCACAACTGCTTCCCAACCTCATAGTCACCGACATGTTATAACTTTGTCCTGTCATAAGATGACCCACAACGACCTCTGTGTCTCTCAACTCCCATGTCCCTATGTGCTGAGGGCGCAGTAGTACGGTTGAGCCGGAAAACGAAGACGGCGGGGGGGTATGAAACCATACAACCTCTCTCATTTGTTGTTTCTGCCTGCCGCAAACTCTGACCAACCTGGTCCTGTGCGATGGCGATGGAGGAAGAGAGACAAAAGTTCCACGTCGCACCTGGCGAGGATGTTTGCCTCCCAAGTCACTCCATAGCAGCATGCCGTCTCGATCTCATTTGCTGACTGTCCTCTCCGTCCGCGTAGAGGGATGGTGCAGCCAAGTTGGACAGGAGAACCCGCAGTACGAGACAATTCCGCAACCAGGGAAGCCGTTGTGGCCAGAGCCATTTCATATGTCAGTATACGCGAAGACAGACTTGGATTACCTATCCCGACCCAAAAATGCACTCATTATGTACACACTTATGTGCCACGTTGTACCGAATTGTCGGACGAGCGTAAAGATAGAGTGACCAGCATCAGTAGCGATTATACGCCTTGTGTGACGACGAGGCAACCGGTCAAGTTTCATGGGCTGCCCGCGTATATGTAAAAAGAAAGGAGGAAGAAGCAGTAGTTTGAAAACTCTCCAATTTCACGTACCAGACTGTCGACGCTCTGGGTACGGTACTGTCCTTGTAAAGTCGGGATTATTTTTTGTTTTGGGGGGGGGGGGGTTGGTTTGTTTAGGTATTTAGCGAAACCGTATAACGATGTGAATTCAACACAGCATTAATGCCACATGTGGCGTGTCCGACCCAATCTCACCAGGTGTCACTAGCCGTTAATCAAAGCATGCTGGGAACAGCAGTCGAAAGACGAGCCGGTATCCTGAACACGGAGATCCGGGGGGGTCCAGGCTGAGAATGCACACGGGGTGCACTGCAGGAATGTGTCTTTTTCATGGAGACTTTCAAAGAAACCAGAGCAGTGATAACAAATCATGAGAGCGTAGCGGAGTCGGGGGCCGAGTGCAAAAGCATAATCCACCTATCGGATGCGCAAAGCCAGCCGACGGAAGGGGAAATCCGATCCGGGTTGGTCTGGATAGGTCCCGACGAGGTCGGGGCTCGTATCATCAAGAGCAAAAAGTGCCGAGAAACGGATGCTGAATCCACGAGCGGATCATGGGAGCATCAGACAATCATCACGGTCCTCGAATGGCAACGTCAATGGGCGTTTGTGGCGCGCAAGCCTGCCACGCTGTAGGTTCAAGAGAGGCGTTTGACATTTGACACCCGGCCGACCGTTGCGTCGTGGGCAAAACAACTTGGCCACGTCCCCGGGCGCTCGCCAAATCATCAGACTCCTCTTGCTGCTGCTGGCCGGAGCACTGACAGGCTGGTTTCCACACCAGATATCATTCGGGCACAAGCAAGACGGCTCCCTGCACCAAAAGGAAGCAAGCCACGTTTCTGCGCTTCTTCTCCAAGTCGACTTGTCTGGTGAAGCCATTCCAGCAGCCAAGAACTCATGTACATTATGTTCCGCGTGGCAGGTAGTCTTGCGACAACGTGACATTTTTCTGTCTCTCGCTTTCTCTTGCTCTTCTGACAAACCATGTTCGCGTGGTGCAGTCCCTCCCCCTGGATCTGGATTCCGGGGATTAAAGTACGCAGCCATCTTGAAACAGTGGGTCAGAGGTCAGAGAGAAAATAGACCCGCCATACATACATGACCCGGCCGAGAGGCTCACGAAATGCGAAATTGATCGAAGGCGCCGCATAGGATCCACTGGATCCACAATCGCGATCCCTGCTGCCGGCAGCAAGTACATCGAATCTTGGTGAGCATAAAACAGTTGTGAGCAGAACGGTAAAGCGCTGACGAGGCATACTGCCGACTGGACCTCCTTTTCACCTTTTACCCAGCTGATCGGCGCGATCGGCAACGGGCCCACGAAACATGAAGCTCTCTCGGCTCCTTGTCCATGCACACGGGCCGCCCCTCTTTCTAGTTGCTTATTTCCGGCGGATATTTGAGGACGAAACTCTAAAATCCATGTTGACGACGCCTGCAAGAAGAATTGCGTTACATTCGACCATGGTTGGTGCAGCGTCCCATGTACTCACATCCTCGCAAGAAAGAACCTTGCTGCCGCTTGTCGTCGTTCCTCGCCAAGGCTGCTAGTAGGTTTTATCTTGTGGACTTCTTCTCTCCTTGGATTTCAACGAAAGCTCCAAGGGGTCGGTCCACTGACTGGACGTGGGGCCCGCGGGTCATGACGCATGCGAGGAGATTTTCCCATGGATCTAACGCAAAGCAATACTGATTGGCGTTGACGTGATATGGTGGTGGAGCGTGTTCCCCTCTGTGTGCTCGAGTTATCAGGCGCTGAAGGTTGCGTACCTGCGCTTCCTGCTGCTGCTGCTGCTGCATCATAACTAAGGACGGCCACGGGGCAACGGCGTCTTGACGACGCCGACATCTCTTGTTGGGGGGTGGGGACGTAGGGGTGGATGAATTGTAGTACGATGCAAGTACGGATAAGTCGTGAGATGGCGCCCGAGGAGCGGTGTATACGTAGTAGTCGGAGGACCCGTCGCTCACATATCGGTGAGTGAGTGTTTGCCTCCGTTCGGTCGTTGTCTCTATTCGGCTGATGATTCCTCGCCCTGCCCTCCGTTAGGGGGGCGTGTGGATTGATGATGAGAACGATATCGCATCGCATCGTCTCAAATCTTGGAGGCTGATCGGGCCACGTAAGAGAACAGCAAGAGGCAAGAGGCAAGAGGCAAGAGCAGCAAGAGCAAACTTCAACGTTCCTGCCCGGACCTATCGCTGACTCTTTCTCGCGCTATAGATTATAGATAAGGCGATAAGTTGCAGAAAACTTTTTTCCAGATTATTTTTTTATGGTGACATTGGTCACGACACGACACGACATTTGATATTCCCCCCCTCCCCTCAAAGTCCTCACAAGTCGTCAGCGTATCTACGCGGCACATTTCCTGCTTGCCGGGACAGCAGCTCCTGTCCTGTAATGTCCAAGAATGCTATACAGGCACCACACAATACACCACACGCCCCAAGTTGGTCAACGCGATCCTACAAACAAGGACCCCAGCCTGAGACCCAAGTGGGATCGATGGCACCGGCCCAGCCTGGACCTGGATGGATCGATGCCCGCGAACGGCCACTGGATTGGGACGACTTGGCTCACCTCTCCCGCATCCTCAGGTCAATCGTCCAACAAGTTTACCCGCTTATCCTATCCTGCAGCGTCCGTACCTGATTATCTGCAACGCGACCCCCCCGGGGTATCTCCCTCTCGCCCAATTGGGCGGTACGTCAACTCCACAGTTTCCCCTCGGTTTTCCTTGTACTTTCCGACACCTGGGGTGTTTGTCCTGAAATAAGACAAAAGTCGGGAATCGCTTATGCCTAAATATCGGATGGCCTGACCATCATGACACGGCATTGCGTAGAAGCAGGAAAGGGACGGAAGGTGGGTGTGTGAGGGCGGCCCGCATACGATGCGCAATTGGAGAGCGAGGATAATAAGACGGACGCTCCATACCTGGACTGCCTACCGCCTTGTCCTTGTCTGCGCTCAGATACGGCATCCCAGGCTCTGCACGCTTACAGGCAACATGGGCTGGAAGAAATTCTTTTTCGTGCACCAAGAATCCCCTTACGAACAGGCCCACATGGGAAGAGCCACGTTCCAGGTGGATCGATGGACATGAACAAGAGCAGTTAGATCTGATATACTACCAGCCAGCCTGCCTATCTGCCTGTCCAATTCGGTTGCAAAGTACATTATATGCATGCCAACTGGAACGTGGACCTGTATAAGCGCGATGCTCTTCCGCCATCCGTCAGGAAACACGCCCCTCTTCTCTCTCTCTCTGGGTTTCCTCAAGGGCGTCTCTTTATCCCCTGACACTGGAACACCCAGGTCCACGCAGCCAAGTATAGACTACGTGGTCCACTCTATATAAATGTACACGATGCGCGCACACAGGTCTGCAACGCATGTCTTCTGGCCAACATGCAAGGTAGATCCGCAGTTCCTACCAGGGAGTATACTTAGCAACATAGCAGAAAGAAGCCATGTGTTGCCACCTCTTGTCAAGTGACCCTTTTCCTGCTCGTCTGCTTGCCGTCCTGGCTTCCTACCCGACGCCGAAGCAGCCGTCAAAGCTCCAAGCCCGTCAGAGCTGGCACAGCATGAGCATCTGCCAGCTCTCTTCTTGCTCTGGGCGTGCTTCTTCACACGCTCAGTGATACCACAAAGACCTTTGGCGGTTCATCTTGCTCACTGACGAAACTAACCACTGGTAACTTGCAAGGCGCAACCGCTTGCCTTCCAGTACAACTTATAAGAAGTATCACCTGCGTGGGGCGGGCCTCCACTACTCTCGCACCCCCGTTGGACCGGGATAGCTCCCTGCCCATCTCGCCCGCTTGCTTTCACTATTTCTCCGTGTGGAGACCGTAGGGCGACCACGGTCTCGAAGAGGCCAATAACTGTTGACCGCAGCAGATAAAGGTGATTCCGATTTCATCATCTTCTTCCCTGCCAGCTTCTATCGTCCATCATATGCCGGGGCTAATCTTGTCTTGTCTTTTTTAATAAAAGCACTGTGGCATCAAGTAGGAACAACAACTAGGATAACCCCGTCAGGAAGACCCAAGATCAGGGAACGCCGGTCCTTACCTCGTGCTCGTCCTCCTCGTCCTCCTCGTGCTCGTCGTCCTCCTTCTCCTCCTCCTCCTCCTCCTCCTCCTCCTCCTCCCCCCCCCCCCCCCCCCCCCCCCCCCCCC
>JAOYNU010094023.1:0-44927 GCA_026745395.1 Tympanopsis confertula | reverse complement strand
GAGAGAGAGAGAGAGAGAGAGAGAGAGAGAGAGAGAGAGAGAGAGAGAGAGAGAGAGAGAGAGAGAGAGAGAGAGAGCTGTGGATGGCAACTCACCGTACATCCACGTGTTGACGTGCATCAGCCGGTGGAGAAAGTACTGCCATGTATCGAGGAAGACAATGGCCACAAAGAACCGCAATCCAGGGATGATGAGCCAGTAGAGGGCCTTGGCGACGAGAATCTCCCAGGACGCAAAGGTCGGTGCCACGTCAACGACCGCCATCCCGGCGGTCTGCAGCGGGTAGTACCCCCCGGCAAGCGCGCGCGCAATCAGGGGGTGGGTGGTGGACACGCTCTTGGAGATGCTTGCGGCATTGATGCCCATCAGCCCGAGCAGGTAGGGAACGGCGCGCTGGGCGAGGCGCACGCGCGTTGCCCACACGGCTACGTCGTAATCCTCCTTGCCGACCATGGCGACCGGCTCGAACGTGTTGAGGGCGAGGCCGAAAAAAATCTGTATGATATGCTGGACGATGACATCGCGAACGACATCGTATCGAGACGCGTGGTTGCGTCGCGCAATCTCCTCGGGCGGGTGCAGGCGGTACTTGGGCAGGAGGTCAAAGATGTCGATCGCGTGGAAGACGCCCGAGAGCGCCCAGTAGATGACGACGGGGATGAGGACCGACGATATCGAGTCGGGGATCCAGGGGAGGAGAGGCGGCGCGGGGCTCAACGTATAGTCGGGGAGCGGGGGCAAGAGGGCGAGGGCATGGGTCGCGTTGACGGGTATCGTGTCGGCCATTGCGGTCGCTGAGAGAGAGGGAGAGGGAGAGAGGGAGAGAATCAGGTTGGATAGATGGATAGATGGATAGCTCGACGGCCGGGCGGGCGATGGCTGCCGGGTAATGTTGTGTTCGTGCAATACTTGGAGCGACTTGTTGGGAGGAAGAGGAAAGAAAAGAAAAGAAGCAGGCAGGTGGTGTGATTTTATCTGGAAACTGGAAAGCAGATGGCAGCAGATGAGGAACTCGGACTCGGGCGTGGGACCACACGACCACAGACAAGTTAGCCTGTTAATCATGCGATGGCCGGGGTTCGCAAGTAGTAATAATAAGAGGCGAGCGAGAAAAAGTCAAGACGGGTGGCGAGTCTGTGGGATCATCATCCGATTGACCGTAATCTTGTTAATCTTGCGCCGGCAAGTTTCGCTTGCACTGGGTGCACTGGGCCGCCAGTTGCAATCGGATGAATGGAGTTCTAGCATATTTTTTGTACCATATCAGCTGTGCCATACTACTACAGCCAGTATACTTTACTGTATATAAATCACGTTATCAGATCCTAAGAAATCCATGATCCCCAGGGTACAAAAATTACCCTTGCACCTCAGTATATGTAGTTCGCTTTATGCTATATGCAGTTATAGACCTCGTTACGGCAATCAACCTGCTTGGTAGATATTCCAATGTAATTGTCGAGTTTTCCATACCCCGCCAGACGCGTTCTCTCGATGCAGCCCTAGCTCGCTTGACCCCGCCTTTTTTTATTATCTTTTATCTAGACTACTAGGGTTTTTTTTCCTTTTTCCTCTCTCCTCTCTCCTCTTATACATCCCGAAATAATAAACCTCCCATCTCACCCTGACCATCTCTCAATACCTTCGAATCCTACCCGATACATAGCGCCAAAATGCTCATTTACAAGGTAAGCGTTTCAGGGTAAAAAGGAGGGGCAATGATGGGCATCTAGCTGACAACCACCACCTCAAAAAAGGACATCATCAGCCAGGACGAGATCATCTCGGATTCGTACGATCTCAAGCTTGTCGACAACATCGTCTTTGAGGCCGATTGCGCCATGATCACCGAGGGCAAGCTGGAAATCAGTAAGTATCAGCCATAGCCATAACCATTGCCATTGCCATTTCCATTTCCATTACCCCCCTCAACATGTCATGACATCTGATTCGTCCTCTGCCGCGTTGCATAGACACCGGCGCCAACGCATCCGCCGAGGACGCCGAGGAGGCGCTCGAGGACAAGGAGGTCAAGGTCAACAACATCGTCCACTCTTTCCGCCTCCAGTCAACCTCGTTTGACAAGAAGACGTACCTCATCTATCTCAAGGGCTACATGAAGGGGGTCAAGGAGGCGATGAAAGAGGAGGGCAAGTCGCCCGAAGATATCAAGGAGTTTGAGACGGGCGCGCAAAAGTACTTCAAGGAGAAGCTGTTGCCCAACTTCAATGACTTTGAGTTCTACACGGGCGAGTCTATGAACCCGGATGGCATGTAAGCTTGCGCCCGTGACCCTTTGCGTGTCCCGTTTTCTTGCGTACTCACCCACCCCTCCTGCAGGGTTGTCCTGCTCAACTACCGCGAGGATGGTGTCACGCCATATATCATCGCCTGGAAGCACGGCCTCAAAGGCATAAAGGTTTGAGCGGGCGTTATCGGCCGCGGCGTGGACGAAAGAAGAGAGAAGAGGAGGAAGGAGAAGAGGAGGAGGAGAAGAAGAGGGAAAAGAAAAAGGAAATAAAACAGACATCTACAATGCGTTTGAGGCTTGCACGGCCGCGCCATGCCACGGCCAGATAGGCAGACTCGACGGCAGTACACGCAGCTAAGGATCGGATAAGCATTATGATTCCAACTGACCGCAATGTCCGTCCCTCCCGCCAATAAGTGATGGTTCTTGTTGGCAGGAACGCCAATTTGGGGGGGGGTGCGTGAAAGTGAAATTTCATCAAGCTAATCTCATAACGGCCCAGCCAACTTCCCCCAACGCCGTACACCACCACATTAGATATTACAGGAATGCGTGTTTGTTGAAGTCCCAGGGTTCCGGATGTTCGTCCTCTGTCTTGTTGTCGGCAGTGTCGTGATTGGACGGTGGCGTCGGCGGTACGGGCTTCCTCCTCGGCCGCGGCGGCGGGGCCTTTTTTCTGGCCAACATGCTTGCAACGTCGGACGGCAGTACCGGGCTTGGCTGGCCGGCCCTGCTGCGACTGTCCTGAGAGCGGCTGTCCTGAGATGGGCTGTCCTGAGACTGGCCGTCGCCACGGACATGTCCGTTTCTGATGGTCAGGCGCTCCAGCCTCTCGGTGATGCCATGTCCATATCTCTGTTCCACATGGTGAGCCCGGCTCGCACTGGAGACCATCTGCTCGCCGTGGCTCTGGCGGAAATCCTCGGCCGTTGCTGCGGCGGCGTGGATATCGGCAAAGGTGACGGACTGCGGATCTCTGCAAAGAGCGAGCGGGGAGCGTAGCGCCCCCCGGGCCTTGGTCGCAACAGCGCCTGTTGTGGATGGGGAGGGGGGAGACGGTGGCCTCTGCAGCAGCGGCTGGGGCGGCTGCGGTCGTGGCTTCAACGCCGCTGGTACCAGGCTGGTAGATTTGGGACTGGCCATGCTCGCCGGCGAGGACATTGTCGGCGAGGACCCGCTGCCCGCGGATGCGATCTCGGCGCCTGCATTCGCATCGGAGTTCGTATCCGCGTTCGTGCCGGTCCTGCCTGTGCGGGCGGGGCTCTGTGGGAGGCGGGCTGCCTGTAGGCCGGTGGTATCGATGCGGGACGGCTTGGACTGGGATCTGGCGATGGCTGACGACGGCGGCTCCTCGCTGCATTCGTCTTGCCGTGGTGATTTGTCTGTGTCTGCGTCTGCGTCTGCTGTAGCAGTGGCGGTGCGCGAGAGTTCGGAGCTTGACGGTTTGGTTGGCAGCGGGCGTGGGCCTCGGGGGTGCTGCTTGGGCACGCAGAAGGAGTCTGGATGGCGAGCCTGGCGCGAGGGGGATTGCGAGGCGGGTTGATGGGAGCGTGTGCGGGCCAAGAGGCCAGTCTGGATGGCCAAACATGATGGCGAGTTAGCAAATAGGGTATATATTATATATACATGTATATATACATATATACATGGGCCCACGTACGGCCTTTGATTTGACGTCGTCAAAAGACGGCATCGTCATGGTGCAGTGAGCCGATTGCTTTTCGTTGGCTGGCCCCGCTGCGGCTGGGCAGGGAAGTGAAAATGGATGCGGTTCACATGGGAAGCTGAACGGCTGTAGGTTGTTGTGAGTGGAGAGAGAACCTGGCAGATAATAATAATAATAATAGCAATGATAATTATAATGAACGATGGCAGGGAAATGAGAGAAGCGGAAATAGGAATAAATCAGAAACAAAAACGAGAGAGAGAGAGAGAAAAGTCAAGCACACCAGGCTTCGCTCGTCAAAGGAAGGATACGAAAGGATGCGATAGGCCAGGCAGGCAGCGTTCCAAGGCCTTTTTCCCACGAGACATGGCTTGCCGGGCTTGCTGGGCTTGACTTGACTGGATGGTATGAAGACGGTCGCGTCAGGTGTTTTTTGTTTTTGTTACTCTACCAACATGTGCTAGCCTGTACTAACGAAACTGCAGAGTCTCGAGTATATATCTGGCAGCTGTGTGTACATTCGGAAGCATATCCCGGGCGGGACGACGAGGACAAGGATAGGCGGGTTGTCGATATGTCGTGCCTTGGCCTGGCATGAGTGACCAGCGGGGTTTGTTTACATATTTGTCTGTTTATTGTGATGAAGCGCTGGGGAGAGCGGAATATATGAATATAGGAATATATGAATAGAGAGCGAGATATGTGAATACATGAATATATGAATATATATACATATATACAGATAAATATATCAAAAGAGCATATCGATATTCTGAATACAAGGCACAGTGCGCATATTTCATACAGTGCATAATACATACAGTTCGACTGGTGCTGGTTTAATACTGTACACTGTTGCCAACATATTATATACACCACCTGCCGACTTCTTTCAACAATCTACCGCTACTTGGCATTGGCGGCCAGCGCAATCGCCAGCGCCGACCATGCAAGCCATGCCAGCGGGCTGCTCCGCCCGCTGGACGCACTGCCGATGCGCTCGACAAGCTTGTCGCCGAGGCTGGCGATGCTCTCCTCGAACGAGGCGGCGTCGTCGGCGTTCCAGTCGGCGCCCGGGCCAGGCACGGCATCGTCGCCGGCAAACGCGATGAACAGGACGTCGTTTTGGTCGTGGCCCGCGTTGCCGCTGATGGCGTCGTCGCCGAAGCAGGCCGTGGCGAGCGAGATGGACGCCTCGCCGACCATGGCCTCGTCGCCGTCGTCGCCGTTGGTGTCGCCCCAGATGCCGTAGACCTGGACGGATGTCATCAGCTCTGCCAGCCCTACATTTACATATACATATACATATACATATACTCATATGTGTGTATATCTGGCCTACCAGCTTGTTGTTGCACACCACCGCCATCAGGCTCAGCGGCCGGATGCCATGGTCCTGGGGGTCGAACTCGGGCCAGCCCGGCTTGGTGCCCGAGTTGCCAAACACGACGTACGGGTGGATGTTGGCGTCCAGGTCCTTCTGCGGCGTGCCGTAGTCCTCCATCTCGCTCTGGAAGCTGGTCTGGGATTGCGTGTCGTCGGAGCTGCCGCACCGTCCGTCGTCTGCGCGGCCGTGCTGCGCGCCGTCGCAGTCCACGTCCATGTTGACGAGGTCGCCGTGCCTGCCTTGGAGGTAGATGATGCGATAGTCGTCGAGGAAGTCGCCGCAGTACGCATAGTCTGGGGGGATCAGTACGTATATATATAAATATACATGTAGATCAGACAGATAAAACGTCCTCACCTCCATCGTCGCCATCGACGCTGTGAAACCCCCCTGCAAGAACATCGTCACACTGCCCCCGGTCTCTGATGTGGTTGTAAAAGCTCTGGACATTTCCTGGCACATCTCGCCCCTGTGCGAGTGAACCGACGAGTGCGATAAACACAGTGGCAGCAGCCATGTTGAATAATGGCGCCATGGTTGGAAGGATAGAGAAATAATAAAGAAATAAATAAAAGAAAGAAAGAAAGAAAGAAAGAAAGAAAGAAAGAAAGAAAGAAAGAAAGAAAGAAAGAAAGAAAGAAAGAAAGAAAGGTACTGCTAGAGCTGAACTAGCAAGTTTGATATTGCATCAAGCCAAGGCGGATCGTGTGCCTGGCCAGCGCTTGCGCAGCAAATCCTAGGACTGGAAAATGCGTCCCACCCTCGGTCAGATTGCACTACCATCTGGATATCCATCCAACATGACGGTAGTGGGTGGAGGGGGAACCAGATTGCTTCTTACTTTCATGCCCTTCCAGACGACGCGTCGTGGCGCGTCCCCTCCAATTAATCATAATCTCCACTCTACCAAACTCTCAACCCAACCAGCTTCTCCCATCATCAACCTCCTCCCGCAATGTCAGCACAAGACATCGCCCTGCTCACAGAGCACTTTGGCTACCCGCCCGTCGTATGCTTGCTTCCCTCCCTCTCTCTCCTTAACTCTCCACTCCTCTCATACTAACAAACCCAAGTCCCTCCTCGACGACATCATCAACGCCGTAAACCTCGTCGCCGAAAAATCCCTCACCGTCCTCGAGTCAACCCTCAACAACACCGACCCCAAAGGCCTCGGCTTCGGCCGCCCCCTGCGCCGCCCCCCGCAGCCGCCAAAACGCAAGGGCTCCTCCTCCTCCTCCAGGAACCTGCCCCCCTCCGATGCCCCCGTCCCCACCACCCCCGACGAGATCAAAGCCGCCGCCGAGCACGAGATCGAGAATGGCACCCACCAGCTCGAGACCCTCCTCTGCGCCAGCATCGACAAGAACTTTGACCTGCTGGAGCTCTACTCCATGCGCAACATCTTGTGCGTCAAGCCCGACGACCGCGACTGGATACGTCTCTCGCACTACGACGGCCTCGACCTCGACCTGGACATGGGCCACCAGAGCGAGGCCGACGCCCGCGCCCCTGATGCAAACCCGGACAAACCGAGCGTCGAAAGCGTGACCGCCCTGCGCCGCAAGGTGCAGGCCTCGCAAAAGATCAACGCCGCCCTGCACGCCGAGCAGGTTCGCAACGACGCCCTGCTCGCCCAGCTGCGCACCCTCCTGGGCATATCTCCGTCGCAGAGCCTGACCGCCCTCGTCAAGGCCGAAGAGGCCGCCACCCCCTCGCCCGACGCACTGCCCGCGCCGCTGCAGTTTCTGCGCTCAAAGTCCGCCCTGGCCAGCGTTGACGCGCGCGCCCCCATCGCCACCACCACCGAGTTCACCCTCTCCCAGCTGGCATCCTTGCGCGCACTGTCAGCCTCGCTCAGAGCCCTGGCGCCCAGTGTCGAGGCCCAGCTGAGGAAACAGCAACTTCTCCCCAACGGCAGGGACGAGCACAAGGACAAAGATGCCGGCGAGGACGACGAGCACAAGGACAAGGACGGCCACAGGGACGACCACAAGGACAAGGACGGCCACAGAGACGACCACAAGGACAAGGACGACGAGGGGAGCTGGCGCACGCAGAGGGCACGCTACGTCGAGACCGCCACGAGACGCCATCTCCAACACGCAAGAGGTCTGGAGTTGGGACGCCAGGGCGAGGTTCGCGACGGGGACTGGCAGGGCGGCGGAAGGGGCGTCTCCAAGGATGAAATCGAAGGCCTCGAGGCCGTCGTGGCCGCGTTATCTGCAGGCCCGGGAGCGGGAGCAGAGAGCCAGAGCCCAGGCGCAAGCGTGCCGGGCACGAGGCAGGAGGACAATGGCGATCAGATGGATGAGTCCTAGAGAGAGAGAGAGAGAGAGAGAGAGGCAGGCAGACAGAGGCAGGCGTCAGGGATACCAAGTTTGAATAAGGCCAACACAGACTAGTCTATTTCGTGTTCACGTAACAGCTTCGCACACATCGCATACATGGCTTGCATGAGCCACGTCTTCATTCGTCTATGTATCCGTACCCCTTGGCCAGGGCCCAGAACCCGTGGTTCTCGTACCGTTTCGATGACGGCCACTCGCTGCCCATCTCGCCCACAATGGCCTGGTGCTGCTCGACGGCCAGCTTGACCAGCGTCCCCGCGTCCTTCCAGCGCCTCTGCCGCGTCAGCGCCTCGAGCAGAATCTTCTTCACATGCAGGCTCGCGCGGCGGTTCGACTTGTGCATCCACAGAAACACGCTCAGCGCCTCGTCCAGCAGCTCGGTCGAGTCCGGCTCCGCCGTCGCCAGCACCATCATGACGTGCTCCCAGGACCCGTTGTCCATGTACCCCAGCCACGACTGCCCGCGCCGCGACGTCAGCTCGCGGATGCGATGCGGGTCGGGCGGCGAGCGTCGGAGCTCGCGCTGCGCGAGCATGGTGAGGATCTGCGGCGTCTCCACGTCGTTGGCGAGCCGCATGTGCTTGCACACCACCTCGACGGCCTCGTCGGACCCGGGGCCTTCCGGGCACGCCGTCGTGAGCGCCTTGAGCAGGTCCGCGTAGAAGTAGCTGTTGGGCTTGACGCCCTCCCTCCCGAGCGTCTCGAAGATGACGCGCACCGTCTGCGCCTGGTCCGCCGCCGTGGCCGTCGCTGCCAACTCGGCCAGGTTGTGCCTCACAATCAGCCCGTACGTGGCAATGTCGGGCTTGACGCCGGCCGACCTCATCATGGCCATCAGCTGCTCGGCCGCCGCCCAGTCGCCCGTGTTCAGCATCTCGTTGAGGAACCCGTTGAACGTGAAGACGTCGGCCTGGATCCCCTTGCCCGCCGCCCACTCGAGCAGTTCCTTGGCTGCGCCGGGCTGCCCCCGCCGAAAGAGCCCCCATATGGCCGAGTTTATCGGCGCGATCGACAGCGGGACCGCGTGCGGGCTGGCCACCTTTGGGTTCCGCACATGGTGCTCCCAGAGCTCCACCATCTGTCTGATCGCTCGCAGCCCTCTGCCAACCTCGCCGCACTCGATCAGCCCGGACACCCACGCACTCCAGATGTGGCTGTCAAACTGCACCCCCGATTTCACCGCCGCGTCCCACTGCTCCATCAGCGCCCGTGCCATGCGTGCCTTTTTGAACCCCGTGAGCATCAGCGTGTACGACTTGGTCGTCAGCTTTATCTTCCTGCCCGCCGCAAAATCCAGTATCCGCTGCCGCAGGCCGAGCCTCTTGAGGTCGCATGCCGCCGCCAGGGCCGCGTCCACCAGCTCCGCGAACCTGCTCTTTTGATCCGTCTTCTTCACCATCCTCACGCTGGCCTCAAAGTCGTTCCACGTGCTCTCAAGCTGAGCCACGTTGCGCGAGATGTGTGCGTTGCCAATCATGCGCGTGAACCAGTCGACCTCGAGCTCCTTGACGTTCTTTGGGTCGAGACTCATCCGCTCCCAGTGCTTCCGGACAAATGCATCAAGCGCAGGCCAGGCCTTGAACTGGGGCGAGACATGCGAAAGCGTCATGCCCAGGCTCGAGACCATGTACGTGACCCACTTGTCGAGCGGCTCTGCGTCTCTGGCCAGGTCCTCGGGCAGTTGCCCGTCTGCGTCCCGAAAGACCAGGACCGTGCCGATCAGGGCGGCGTTGAGTCGCGCGTGGCTGCCGTTGAGCCTGCCGCCACCCAGAGAATAGCCCGGGAACAGGGCATTGAGCCAGAGCGCATGAGCCACGTCCTTCTTCGGATCTGAGGAGGAGGCAGAGGATGTGGTGGAGGAGGCAGAGGAGGAGGAGGAGGAAGAGGAGGAGGAGGAGGAGGAGGAGGAAAAGGAGGAGGTGGTGGTAGTAGTGGTGGTGGTGTGCGCCTTGACCGCAATGTCCGCAGCCGTTGCCCCAGGCGTGTTTGATAGGTTCCACTCCGGCAAATCACCCAGCTTGACAAACTGCACCGGCATCACCGTCAAGTGCTTCCAAACGTCGAGTATATCGGCCAGCATGGCCTTGTACTGCTCCCTGGCGCCGTCATGCGTCGGGTCATTGATGGTCGGTGTGGTGAGGTGCTCGAGCGTATAGAGAATCATCTTGAGCCGCGGCTCGATGCTCGGGCTGACAGTCGCGAGCACCTGGGAGATGTGCAGCATTGACGGGAGCGCCGGGTCGGCCGGTTTCCGCGCCTTGGCGGCCGCAACCATGCCAAGCGCTCTCGCCACCTTGGACGACACAATCGAAGCATCCCTGCCCGGGTTGGCGCGCAGGAATTCCCACAGCTCGTCCTTGACAAACGACAGGATCTGGATCGGGTCCTGGAGCACGTCAAGCTGCAGCGCCTTGTCGTAGACCACGGCGTCGGCAATGATGGATTTCTGAGGCGAGTGCTTACGCGGCTGCTTGGACGACGAGCCTTTGCGGCCAAGCCTGTCGGCGAACAAGTCGTGAACCGACGACGAGCTTGGCTCCAGTGGCCGCGGGGGCGACGTCGTCGCCGTATCCATCCGCAACGGCGAGGGACCGGCGGCGCTGGTGCTGCTCCATCGATGCCATGTCGTCGTCGGATGAGTGAGGAGGAGGAGGCAGCGACACCTGAGGCAGACGGTTCGTGAGGCCACAGAAGTCATTATCGTCCACAGTCCATGCTACCGTTGTGCGGCCTGCGACCCTCCCACCCCTGCGTGCCAAGTCGATGGATCCAGAGACAAGTCGATGGATCTGGAGATGGGTGCGGGTGTCTCCCATGCATGTAGTTTGAGGGGTCAGATGAGGCAAGATTGATTGGCCAATAGAAATCAGCTGACGTCTTGAAAAAATCCGATTTTATATCAATTCTGGCGTGCGCAAGATAGATATACAGAGATCTATCATAAACTCATTAAAAAATTTGATCTCCATAACCAAAAGCAAATTTCTGACTAATACTATCTTCCAAACAACAACCGCTATAAACACAATAAAATTAAAAAAGTCACCTACGAAAGAATACCCCAAAGAACGGCTGGCCATACTATATAAAAAAGTGATGCGCACGCCGCGAATCGAACGCGGGGCCCGTCGATGGCAACGACGGATTTTACCACTAAACCACGTGCGCTTATCTCTCGACATTCACCTTCTTTTTTTACACTTTAACCGGTTGTCGTATACCAAGTTTTTGTAAATACGGTCATGTCTCGCGTAAAAGTGCTGTTACATGGCTATGCCAGCTTCAATCATAACATCCAACCTCAACTCGGCCGTTGAGAAAGTCTTGTATCACTACAAAGTGGATATAAAGAATTACAACCAACCAGGTCCCTCTGATCCTCACAAATACCTACAGACAGGCTATCTTCCCGCCCAATTTGCGACCCAACATCCCATCTACGAATTCATCAACCTGGCCAGCCTCTCCGAGAGAGACTCCACCATCTCGCTCTCCCGATCCAGCATCCCAAACACTTGCTGAAACCTTGCCTTTTTGATCTCGCTGGGAATGCGCAGATCGCCTCCCTTGGGCGATCGTACCGACGCCAGAGACTCCTTGCTTTCGCTTTCGTTCTCGGCCTGCTTCTTGATGACCTTGTCCGCATCCTCAGCCAGCGTGGCTCGAAGTTTCTCGACACGCTCGAGCTTCTCCCGGAGCCGAGACGCATCCTGCCTGGAGGAGGACGGCAGTGGCGGTGTGGTGTCGCCTTCAGGGTTCTCGCCCACCAGGCTACGCCATTTGCTCCTGACCTCGTCGGCAAATGCCTTTTCCTTGTCCGAGAGCGGGCGCGTCACGCCGTTGCTCGTCTTCTCTTGGATGGTGTCGAGCCGTCTTGCGAGCTCGTCCTGCCTCTTGTGTGCCCGGCCGAGTCGGTTGCTGATTCTGGTCTCGTCTGATTCGCCATCGCCGCCTTGGCCCGAGATCTTGTCGATTTTGTCCTTGAGCTCTCCAACCTTGATGATCTGCTTCCTGAGCTCCTCCTGAAGCAGGCCGCATCTCAGAAACACAACAGACACGGCCTCGCCGAGACGATGTGTCTCGTCACCAAGCAGCAGGTGAGCGTCGGTAAAGACCTGAAGCGTGGCGGGGGACAGGCGGACCTCCTGGTTCATCAGGGTCCTGTGTTGAGACGCACGCAGCCGGCTGAGGAAGACTGGCATATCAGACGATTGATCGAACACGTGACTGGGGTTGAACGCGGGCCGAGGCTCGTAGAAGTCGACGGGCTTGATGTCATAGTCGAGCACCAAGGGAGCCGCTGGGGCATGACTTGTTTGCGGGCCTTCCAGGTCTGGTTCGGGCGATTCGAACGTGAGCACGACGGGCTCGTACGGTGTCGACGAAAGCAGGATGTAGCCGAGATCAGGATCCCTGATGGCCAGGGCCGCCGCCAGCGGGACTTCCTTTTCCAACGCATGACGCGAGTATAGCCTGTCGCGGACGACAGGCGACTTGGCAATCATGTTCAGCCTGAACTGGGCGCCGCGCTCGTCCGGGTCCGAGTCGGCTTGCAGATCGCTCTCGAGACGGAACACCCAAGAGAGCGATGCATATGTGATGCCGCCGTGATGGCTGACATAAAAGTCGTACCGGGACATGACATCGGGGCTGAACAGGGGCCACGCACTTTCCTCGACCGCTTTCACTTCGTCCTCACTCATGGTATCAAAGCACTGGACAGTGAGCAGGGACTCGACGTCACGACGCGCCAGGAGTGACGGCGCCGCTCCGCGAGGCGGCAGCCACTGGGCCTCCACTCCTTCGACATCGAGACACACCCGGACCTGGCCACTCTCCGAGAGCGCACAGACGATGGAGAGGGACAGCCCTCCTTGGCCTTCGAGCCCATCCGTCTCCAGCTCCACATCGTCCTCGCCGTCCATGAGATCGGCGGTTTCCAGCTTCTTGCCAATCACGAGTATGTCGGTCAGCTGCCTGTCAAGCTCGTCACCGAGCGGACTCCCCTTGAGCTGGAAAGGCCCCTGCAGACGTGGTATCACGCCCGGCAACGAAGGGCGCTGGTATATCTCGACGGGCGGTTCATCAAGAGGGCCGTCCACCACCTGAGGTTCTTGGTTGTCGATTTCCCCGATCCAGTCGAGCTGGTTCTTGGCCAGCAGCCTCTCCTGCCCCGTGGCGGCCTCGTCGTCCTCCAGGGCGGTATGCCTGGTGACGATGGTGACCGACAGGGAAGGGATGAGGGTGGGAGGTGGTGCCCATTTTTGGGGGAGAAGCGGACACAGGGCATAAACATCACCCTCACGCATGGCGATCCAAAGCGTCATTGGGCTCCAGTCGCCGGAGCCTCGGGAAGCGAAGGCGGCAGCGACGACCTCCATGTCAACGGCGTCTGGAGTGAAGGCCGAAGACGTGTTTGCGGCATTCGCGGACCCCGTGTAGGCCTTGTCGTCGAGAAACGTGCCGTCCGCAAGCTTTTGCAGGTCGATGGCCAGCGTGGGGCGCTCAAAGGTCCAGCGATTATCGACTGAAAGCTCCCAGACACGCACGACGGCATCGGTGGTGGTTGTCACGAGACATTCGCCTCTGACCCCAAGTGGGTGCCATATGGCAGAAGCAACGGCGGCCTTGGAGGTGACGTGCGTGGTAGCACCCAAGGTCCAGTACCTCGGTTTTATCAGGGTTCCATCAGACTTGGTGAGGAGGGAGCTGTCGGGAAGCTCGATGATATGGACCGTGTGCTTCGTGAGGACCGCACACAAGGTCTCGTTGGGCGACATGACGAGCTGGCGAATCTCGTCGGCTATATTGGGGATTTTGATGACCTATTGATTGTTGTTCGATACAGTTAGTCCGGTTCCATCCGATCCATCTACCTGTCCGTCCAAATTGCGTTGTACGCACCCGAACCCCGGGTGCCGGGATGGGCCCGATGCCACCGTCAAGGGGAAACGGCTCCGCCGAGTCCTCGCGCTTGATGCGCGGTGCATCATTGTATCTCTCGCGTACGTATGCCAGATCGGCCCACCGGATCTCCTTGCCGACTGCGACGAACACTTGGGTGCCTTTCCGGGCTATCGTGCGCCTGGGGCCGGGCTCGGGCTTCTTGTGCTGGCTGAGTGCCGAGCTCTTTGCGGGAGAAGCGCTGGTTGCTGTTGACTTGTCGTGCGGCGCTGGATCGAAGAGGACCGCACCTGGATTGCTGGCAGACAACCACGGGGCCGCGTAGCTTTTGACCTTGGGATGCATGGCGCGTTGTGGTCGCTGGAGGATCTGGTGGTGGAGGCTGCGATGAAGGTTATACGTGCCAGACCTTGGCCTGGTTTTTTTCTACTTGGACTTTGTCGCCTGGGCAAACGCGCTTAAGCTCTGGCGCGTTGCCTCATTGGTATTGGTGGTACAGTGGACCACTAAAAGTAACATCACTTTAAATAAGCCCTCAATAATCTCGTAACGATATAGTGAAGTGTGAGTTGTGAACCTATCTACCATGTATCAGTAACTACCACGACAGCATCCTTACTGCGTAGCTATAAAACCAAGAGGATAAATCGACATCAAACAAGGGCTCTAATTGTGCTTGTAAAAGTAAAAGTGTCTTGCTTTGCACGTGGTTTTCTTTTTCCCATTTGCCCCTCACCGAGGTGAGCTCGGTCAGAATTTTGAACCCTCAAAGAAGAAGCCCTTCCTCCGCTGCCCCACCTCCAACTACTCGAGAACCGCCACGCCGCGAATAATGTTTGGCCCCTTCCGAGTGACGAACCCGCTATTCGGAGGTCTGCTGTGGAAGATCCCATGGAAGATGTCCAAATGCCAGAAGCGACGGCAACGCACACGCCTGCGCGGCGTTGACGATGTTGTCACCACCATCAACTCGGCGCTCCTCAACAACGGCATTTCAACGTTTGGCGCGCTCGACCGATGGAATACCGAAATGCCCAAGGAGGACGAGATGCTTCCCAAGGACAAGTACACCATGTTTACCCGCCACGAGAAGAGGTATCGGAAGGGCATCCACAGTATGTCGGGCAACTTGCCACATGATTTGTTAGTATCAGTCACTGATTTTTGTGCAGAGCTTCCAAAGTGGACGAGAGTGTCGCAACGGATCAACCCTCCCGGTTATTAAGGGCAATATCAGACTACGATACGAGGCCGTGGGCCGACGCGGCAGCATATCTCTTGGTCGGTGTATATTTGAGTGAGAGGATCCCTCCGACCGAGATATTGGCCTGGTGCCAGGACAACATTGGAGGTCATCTTTCATGTCATCTCTACGGACGAAACATGCGGTGATCAAACGAGCTGATATGGTGGTGTACTCCTGACCAGCAAATGGAATGATGGCTGGCTGGATGCCTCCCGTGAATAAATGCCGCCTAACGCAATTTGCCGTAGGCCTCATCAAGCTCTCTCTCCCGGGTCCTGTCCGTCTGAAGCGCCCTGCCATATCCTCCCCTGCCTTCATCGTAGTCCTCTCGGTACTCGTCTCTGACCTGGCCACCCGACTTTCCACGCCCATACTGCCGGCCCTCCTCGAAACCAGGGTCGAGGTCTGTGCGAATAACACGCTCGTCGAGCTTGGTGCCGCCGATATACTTCATGCAGTCGAGCGCGTCCTGATGGGTAAAGTATTCCACGAAGCAGAAGCCGCACGGCGTCTTGTTGAACCGATCGAGTCCCATTACCAGCCGCTTAATCTCGCCACATTTCGAAAACAGCTCGTAGACTTGCTCTTCGGTCGTGTAAAAGGACAGATTGCCGACGTATAAAGTTGTGGCATCGGCCAGTGGATCCGCAGGTTCTTCTTCGTCTTGCGGTGCCGGCTTCGAGTCACCATTCTCGTCGTCTTTCCTGTCGCTAAAGTCGCGTCTGCGTTTGTTCTGCTTTGCGGTAAGACCACCTTGTGAGCCACATATAGATGAATCAAGCATTACTGGCGTACATACCCTCCCACTGAAGTAGGCGCTCGGCCTGTCAAGACGCTCGACCGTGTTACTGTAGTCGCTGCGCATAGTTGCCTTGTCGTCCTTCAATCAGGCCTGTTGTGTTGTTGTGGCTTTATCGAAAGCTTACGCGGACGCGGCTACGGCCCCAGCATCTATCCGCAAGTCTCTGATCCAGCGTGGTCGGCAGGGCAAATAACACGCGCTGGTAGGTTGTCGCGGCCTATGATGCAGAGAGCACCATACTTATCGTGGCTTATCATAGTCACGTGATATTCGATAAGCATTCTGTGCCTACTTGTAACAATTTTACTCTCTATGATGAAGCTCAAGTGAGTGTTTAGATGGTATTATTGTTATTATTTGTATCAGTCGTACATGCATCTATCCATCCATCTATCTGCGCCCAGGCAGCTTGCTGACCGGGCCGTATCCTGGCGGGCCTGCCAACCGGCTCGCTAATCTGCCAAAGGCTTACCTTTATCAGGTACCGGGTACATACTTACTGCCAGCCCATCAGTCAGTGCCATCATCCAACTTGCATCATCATTTCCAGGCAGCCGACTTTGTTCCCATCGAATCGCCGGAATCACCGCACCCTCTTTTCAGCCCGCCCTCTGATTACTGCCAGCGACGTCCGACCTGCACTTTGGCTTTGCGACAAGAACATGGCGGACGTAGGAGCGCCGAAGCCGAGCAGCAGCGTGAAGCTGGTGCTTCTCGGCGAGGCCGCTGTCGGAAAGGCACGTTTGTGATATTGTATGGGTTTGCCAGAAGCTTGCCTCTCTAACTTTTATAGTCTTCGCTGGTGTTGCGCTTCGTAAATAACGACTTCCAAGAGAACAAGGAGCCGACCATTGGAGGTTAGCAGATCTGGCCTTTTCTTTTTCTCCATACTCCTGCTAACAGACGCCGCGCAGCCGCCTTCCTCACACAAAAATGCAATCTCCCTACGAGGACGATCAAGTTCGAGATCTGGGACACGGCTGGCCAGGAGCGCTTCGCATCCCTGGCACCCATGTACTACCGCAACGCGCAGGCTGCCCTCGTGGTCTACGACCTCACCAAGCCGGCGTCGCTCATCAAAGCGAAGCACTGGGTTGCCGAGCTCCAGCGCCAGGCGTCCCCCGGCATCGTCATCGCCCTCGTCGGCAACAAGCTCGACCTGACAAGCGACCTGGGTGTCGGACCGGATGGAGCCGAGGCAGCCGCGGCTGCGGCGGGTGAGTCCGGCGACGCGCGCAAGGTGGCAACCGAGGAGGCCAAGACGTACGCCGACGAGGAGAGCCTGCTGTTCTTCGAAACGAGTGCCAAGACGGGCCACAATGTTGCTGACGTGTTCACGGCCATTGCCAACGCCATCCCCGAGACTTCACTCAAGAGCGCGAGGGGCACGACCACACACGCTGTCAGAAGCGATGAGCAGAGCAGGGTAATCCTCAGCGGGTCCAGGGATTCGGGCCTGAAGGAGGGCTGTTCGTGCTGAGACTTGCCACGGGCGCCATTCTTGGTAGTAGGGGGGGTGCAGAGGGGCACAAGAAGACGTTGGTAATATGAGCACTTTCAGTTATTGCATCTGGGGTCTGTTTGGGATGTCCCGAGCCCCATGACGGGGCAAGCGTTCGTTTCTTTATTAGTGATCTTTGGGGGGGGGGAGGGCTGTCACGGTAGGTTTTGTTTCTCGTTCTGGGACTTGAGCGGGGGAGTGGGAGGAACAACAAACGCGGCTACGCTACGTAAATCAGCCGCTCTATTGTGGTAATGAATCCAGTGCTTCTTCAACGCCCACACCTGCATCGATGGATTGTTCCAGCTGTCGCCGGCCATCTGAATGATGTGTGATGTCTACTTGTGTAGTAGTTAATTGTAATCAGTATTGTGTGTTCTTCGTGGTAATTGCTTATGTATTATTTGTATTATTATTATTCCAAGGCTTTATGTGTGGGCATGATCTAATCAATTTAGCATGCCACGATTGGCTAGGGCCTGCTCCACCCTCGACAACCTTGTCATTTTTTTTCGCCGCGTCGTTCGTCCCCTGGCATCCACCCAATTTATCTCAACAGCAGCCCTTGTCATCGAAGACAAGTTTCCTCACCAAGGCTCCCTCCCACAGCTCGACGACCTATTGCCGTCCCTCCAGCTATCATTCCAAAAGAGAGAAAAAATCGACAGAAAAAAAGAATTATAAAAAGAATTAAAAAACACCCACACAATATCATTTCCCGTGGCTCTTGGTGCAGAGAGACCATGACTCAGGTTCCCACGGCCTTTTAACCTTCAGAGCAACGCCCTGCCTGCTACGCTGAACATCGCCGACACAGCAAATCGCCCATCCCCACCATCTCACGGCACAGCAGGCCAAATCAATGACACATTCCACATCGCGTGCGCTTGTTGCCATAACCAACGTCTGAGGCATCATGGCTTCAGCGACGCTTACGGCCGCCCAGGCCGACCTTATCAGGTGCGCGCAAAGCCTCGCCACCCTCCTCCACGATCAAGCCAAGTGATGCTAACCGGTGGTGATTTCCCTTTCCGCAGCTCGCTCACGGCCGACGACATCCCGACCAAACTGCGATGCGCCATCTGCAGCCGACTTGCAGTCAACGCCTTTCGTCTTCCCTGCTGTGAACAGCCCGTATGCGAGTCTTGTCAGTGTGCCTCGCTCCCAGCCAAACCTGACACAACACACTGACTGACATATTTCTCCCCCGTCCAGGCCAGTCATCATTGCCGTCGTCCTGCCCCGTCTGCGAGCACTCGCCACTTTCGGCCCAGGACTGCACACCCCACAAGAGCCTGCGGACAACGGTAAAGGTCTTTCTTCGTACCGCCGAGAAGAAGCGCGAGACGGCGCGGTTGAAGGATAAGGATACTCCTGCGCCGCCGACGCCCGCCGAGTCCGAGCCCAAGCCACCAACACCTCAGGCGGCGAGCACGGAGCCCGAGGCCGCCTCCGAAGCCGCCACAATCAAAGTGCCCGAGCCTGCTCTGGAACCCGGAACAAACGATGTCGGCCAGACCTCAACGACGGACGGACTTGTTCCCGCGACTGTTGCGGGGGATGAGATCAATGACGACGACAACGATAAGGGCCACGAGTCGGAGGGCCCCGACGAGGTATGTTGTGCTTTTTATTTTATTTTTATATATGCTGGGACGCCTACTGATGAAAAAAAATCAAAAATCAAAAGCAGCAATCCCACGACGACGAGGATGATGATTCCGACAGTGTCATCATCATCACGTCCCATAAAGACGAAGCCCTTGAGAACGGGCTCGGCCACATGAACCTCGACCCCCACGAGCAGCAGGCTGGTGGCCAAGAATCAGCCGGCGGAACGGTTGGCTTCTCGAATGGCGGGTTCTCTGGCGTGGGCTTCAACGCCGGACCCGGTGATATGAACCAAATGCAGATGATGATGGCACTTCAGAACGGCATGGCTTCCTTCCCCATGATGGGTCAGTCTTTATCCTTTACCTCCCTTTGGCTGTCTTTGCCTGCCTCTGCCTTTGCCTGCCATTGCCTTTGCCTTTTGATCGCTCGTGTGGTCCGTATGCTGACATGTGGCTTGGACATGGCAGGAATGAGTATGGATCCCATGGCACTTCAGAACATGTACATGGGTGGTGGGTTCGGTCAAGGGATGGGCATGGGCATGAACATGAGCGGATTCGGGGGTGGTGGGACGCATAATGGCTGGAGCGGCCAGCAATCCTGGCAGTACGGGCAGGATAATTTCAGTCGTGCAAATGGCCAACGCATGGGCAACGGTGATTATGGCTCGTTTAACTCAAGCTTTCAGACAGGCTACAATCAAGGTAATTATGGTCAGCAATTCAATGACTACCGCCGCAACAACTACGGCTATCGCGGCAGAGGCCGCGGCCGTGGCTTCTATGGAGGATACCGAGGCGGCTATCATCACTCCGGGAGCTACGGGTATCAAGACGGTGGTGGTGGTGGTGGTGGTAGGATCAGCAGCAGCAGCAATGGTATCCAGCACGAGGGGCAAGGCCCCTCTAACGATGGTGCACTTGATAATTTTGGCGGAGACCTGCGGCCCGAGACAGACGGTGGTGATGAGGTCTCTGGCAAGACCGGAGACGAGATAGGAGAAGAACCCACTGGTGCAGATGCAGGCAAGGCTGGTGATGACACGAGAGGAGACCCTTCAGAAGAAGCGCCCAAGGACAAGGACGACGCCATCCAGGACCAAAAGACCGCCGCCGGAGGAGGCCCAGCGATCCGGGATTCTATCGGTAGGCAGCCGTCACCCAATGGCGTCTTCCCGCCTCCCCCAGATGCTCCCGAGGCACCGCTCAACGCACCCACGGGCCCAAAGGCCATGCGCCAGGGCTTTCCCAATACCAGCATCGCCCACCTTCGAAGCCGTGGGTATCCCGTACCCGACCATGGACCCGATTTGGAAAATGGCGGCATCGGCGGCGGAGGCGGCACCCCCAGTGCAGGACTTGTCGAGCGGAGGTCCCGTTCTGGGTCCAGGTCGAACAGTAGCTCTCGCCGGTCCAGGCGCCAGCGCGACGGGTCCGTGGACGACAGAGACCACGACTACCACAGCAGCAGGAGACGCTACAGAGACCGTGATGCTCGTGATGACTACTCAAGGTCAAGATCCAGGTCCCGATCCAGATCCAAGTCGCCGTCGCGGCCTTCGAACAAGGACAAGAAGACCAAGGAGCCTAGGAGCTCCCGGTACCGGTCTCATCGTAGCCGTCGTCGCCACAGGTCCGACAGCGTGTCGAGCGAGGACGAATACCGCCGCCGAAAGCATAGGAGCAGCCGCAAGCACTCGTACGCCGACCAAGATGTCGCGACCGATCCGAAAGACGCAACAGCGACCAAGGACGCCAACAGCAACGACAACAACGACAACAATAATAACGACAACAACGACAACAGCAACAACAACAACGACAACGACAACGACAACGACGGCGTTGACGTTGACGACGGCGGTAAACGCACCAGGTCCATTTCGCCTGCAGGTAGCAGGCGGTCCAGCCACCGGAGCCACAAGCGAGAATCCGGCAAGCGTCGGGACCGTGACCGGGACAGGGAGCACAAGGACAGCAGGCACAGGGACGACGATTATGATTATGATTACAAGCGATCCGGCCATCGGTCAATCCGAGATTACGACAAAGATTACAGTCGCGACAAGTACAGGGGGGACCGAAAGCGCGACAAGGAGCGAGACCGAGACCGTAAAGACAAGGGAAAAGACGACATGGACAGGCGTGACCGTGACCGTGACCGTGACCGTGATCGTGATCGTGACCGTGATCGTGATCGTGATCGTAACCGCGACCGCGACCGCAATCACGATCGCCGTCGCAACAACCGTAAATACGACGGTGAGGACGAGGGAACCGGCATGGACATCAAGGACGACGACGCTGCCGACACCGCCAAAGGCCCCACGGCACGCTCCTCGCACAGGTCCTCCCACGACAGAGACCGCGACCGCGACCGCCACGAGACGTCCGGTCGCAAGTCGTCGTCGCACGTCTCGACCAGCAAGATGGGACCTGCTCCCAAGGACCCGCAGGCCCTGGAACGCGAAGCCCACAACCGCGAGCGTCTCATCAAGGAAGCCCAGCGGATTGCCGCCGGGCGGGCAGGGCTCAAGCGCTCGCGTGAGCAGGCCAGTGGCTCCTCTACCGCTGCCGCCGCCGACGACGCGGCCAGGAAGAAGAGGCGGAGCATGGCCGACACGGGCGACACTGAAAGTATGGAGAAGAGGATAGCCAGGCTCGAGGCTGAAAGGGAACATGGGCGATGGGGTTGAAAGAGAGACCTTTGTCGAGCTGACGAGGCGTCTGTCTATCCGTGGTGAGGGGGGTGAGGATGAGGATGTGGATGATGAACGCGTCACCGCCATAGGGGAAGAGAGGGAGAGAGAGGTAAAGATGCCGTGGTCCTGGTCCGATGTAGACAAGTTGCCATCTGCTTTCGCCTAGTCCGTGTAACTACTAGAAAATGAGGCCAACGTTTACGCGTTTGTGCAGTCTGTCTTGCAGTTTCAATGTGCGCGTTTATAATGAAAGAAACCAAGATAACGTCTTGCCATGATAATAATATGTACAGTGGGTCCGAATACCTCTTGGTGAGAAATCGGAGAAATGACAGTGTCTTTAGCTGAATCCATCTCCGCCAAGAACTCCTACACTTGCGCACCCAAGCCCTGCAACAGCATCAAGCCCCCAAGCCGTCGCTGCCGACTCCCACACCGGCTGCGCAGATTCGTCTCCCCTCGGGGACTTTGCCTCGCTGGGCGTCGGCTGATATGGAGCGTCTCCCTCGGCAGCCAACGCTGCCGTGTCGGGATCTTGTTTAGAGCCAGCCTTGATCTTGCGGGGGCGTCCGCGCTTGCGGGGGGCAGGCGTGGCGAGTGGTGGCCCCGGCTCGGAGCCTCGGACGCTTTCGGGTGCGCGTTTTGGCAGGGTCGACGGCTGCGTATAGAATGGAACTGATCTGTAGAGGATATGTTCAGGTGCAAGTGCTCTGACAGCCGCCCAGACGCCAATGCTTACGGCAGACATGATGACATCCGCTCCCACGGTCGCGACTGCGGGATGGTCGGCCGTCGAGCCGAGCACACGGCCAAACGCCATTGCAGTCCGATCCCACGCCGACCGCCGCTCCGTGTCAAAAGGCAAGTACACGCTGTGGCGGTGGTGGTACGGTCTGGGCGTGCTGGAAGCGAGGCTCTCGATGGTTGTGCCTGCGTACAACAGTGCGCTCGCAATGGCCATGAGCCTATACAGTGGGCTCAAGGCCGCGTGCGGGTCGCCGTATCCACCACAGCTTGCTGGGAGAAGGTAGGACAGGAGCAGAGGGACAAGAGTGAGGAGTCGGGACCCCAGTGCCAGGGGGCCGAACCAGGGAGTATCGAGAGCGCGGGGCGTGAGCGCAATTGCAGCAAAGGTTGCCAGCACCACAGGGAAAAGATATCCCGGGCGAGGCAGCCAGCCCGGCGGCGGCCTGGGCCGAAGATGAGTGCGGCTGCGACGACCCCCCCTTTGTCAGCAGCGCTGTGCGGCGAAGCAAGCAGCTTCAATCAAGAAGAGCTGAGGCGGCGGCTTACTTGGACTGCGCCTCGTTGATGGCCGGAGTGGGGGCAAGCAGCACCGCAATAAAGAATAGGTTTTGCGCAAACGACAGGCTGACAAGATGGGCCAAGACAAGATATGCCGCCAAGTTCACAATTCCCCTCCTCCGCCCCTCAGTGGCCAGATACACCCCCCACGCGGCTGTTGCAGTCTCGAGCTGCTGGCCCCACCACAGCCGGCGAGCTTTCTCGGCTATGATCTCAACGGCATCACGATACACGGGGGCCTGGCCCAGCCACGCCCTCATGTGCCGGAAACATGTAGCGAGTGTGGTGCTGGCGTCATCTCCATGATGCTCAGCGACGCCGCGCTCAGCCGCCCACACGTGGTACGAGAGCCTGGCGTACGATATTCCCGAGTAAGTGGCGAGGCCGAGACTTGATGCCGCAAGGACCGCGAAGA
This sequence comes from Tympanopsis confertula, assembly GCA_026745395.1. Classification (NCBI taxonomy): domain Eukaryota; kingdom Fungi; phylum Ascomycota; class Sordariomycetes; order Coronophorales; family Scortechiniaceae; genus Tympanopsis; species Tympanopsis confertula. The sequence goes on along the minus strand of JAOYNU010094023.1, from coordinate 21,787 downwards.
CGGACAGGAGGATGGCACGCCGGGCCGAGCGTTGACGGGTGTTTTGTGCTGCCGGCAAGACAGACTGGGCGCCAGCGCCGGAGGCTGCGCGCAGATGCTGGCTGGCAAGAAGGACGGTGCAGTAAGCTGCAAGACCTAGGTGTGCGGCAACTCTCAGAGGCCAGAGTATGCTGGGGGTTGTCAGACGTTCTCCTTTCTTTCCGACTTGGCCAAGGTATTTTACCTCGGTTCGGTCTCGATTTCGACTGGGGGCATGGTGTGGATGCGCTGGACTGGTGGCTGCGTTGCTTTGCTTCACATGAGGCTCACGATTTTGTGGATATAGTGAAGCCTTCCTTACTTATATCGATCAGTACCTTCCGAGGTGGAAGTGGAAGGTGGCACTACGTAATCGTGATCGAGCTCACGTGACATTATGACATGGACCAGGATAACAACTGGGACATCGGTTGATCATGACGCAAGTTGACGCTGGGAGGAAAGACCACGTTCGTCATGATCACCTCTGCCACCCATCCTTGCAACCGTTTGTGGCGGCCAGGCGGCCACGATCCATGGATATACTGAGGTGTAAGGGTAATTTTTGTCCCTGAGGGTGATTTAACTGGGATCTTATCGTAGGGGGGTATGGATTTCCAGGATCTGATATACGTGATTTATATATAGTAAAGTATACTAGCTACTAGCTATAATAGTATAGCACAGCTGACATAGTACAAAAAATATGCTGGAACCTCAGTATATTGCTTCAACTGGGCAGTCTACGCACATGTATTGCTGTCGGCTGCACACAAAGTGTGGTTTGCGAGCGGCGGCAAGCTGCAGGGCTTTGCATCTGCAGTACGGGGTGTTGCCAGGAGGGAAGATCTGCGGGGGCGGGGACAGGATGACGGGGATGACAAAAAGAGAACAAGAAGCTGATAAGCTCAGACTTGTATCCGTACCTCGAGCTAGCTCGGCCATTGCTTCGTTTGGGTGATAGGAGCTAATGGCCGTCGATAGTCGGTCACACCATCAGTTGAAAAGTTTTACCTTGCTCGGCCTACCTCGGCATTCGTCCGCCTGATGTAGAGTACACCCTTTTATGTGCACACCACCCAACGTTGTCGTCCCACGGGTGCTCTTCTGTTCTTTGTAGCCCTGGTCTAATAACTTGCTTTTCTTGTTAAAAGGCACTCGACGCCCTTTGACTCTTGACGTGTATAGACCTTCATTCTTCCTTTGATATATAAATCACGCCATGCTTATCTGGCGATCTGCTTAGTCATTGAGATTTCTGGCGTGTGCGACGAGAGATATTACTTGACTTGACTTTACTTTATTACTTTATCCTTTGAGCCCTCGTCTTTTGCCCCCGCCTTTTCCCTCGAGCGACGACATTCGACCGGATCGGGAATCGGGTTCCAAGCTATATTCGACACCCTCACGACCATGGGCTTCTTTGCCCGATTCCGGCGCGGCGTGCGCAAATCCATCTCATCTCTTTCGATGCACTCGTCGCCGCCTTCTTCACCACAGACGGCGCCAGACCCGGTGCTCCAAGCTCCATCCTCGCCCACGGCTTCGCACAAGCCCCTGCCCAAGATGCTTTCCTGGAGCAGCTCGGACAGGCCCACCACGTCGACATCTTCCACCAACGCTTTCGCAGCCAAGTCGGCCCTGTTTCCCAACAAGAAGAAGAAGAGGCGCCCGGAGCGCGCCGCCGAAGACTCTCGGATGCGATGCAGACGCGAGCACCAGGAGATGCTGGGCCGCTTCACCATGACGTTTGGCACGCGGCGGCCAAGCCAGCTTGTGCCGGACTACAATGAGGAGGACGACGGCACAGGGGGGGTCAGTCCCAGGACCTCATGCAGGGGAAGCTTTGATGACGACTATCTGAGGAGAGCAGATCTCGAGCGACATTGAAGCAAGCGAACAGAAAGACTGATGACGAGGGAAACGCAACGCAAATTTTTTTTTTGGGGGGGTGCGACATTGTCAAGTCTGCCAGCTTCGGCTTGACAGTTTCGCCAATTTCGCCATTTCGTCATATCGTCGTTGAGACCACACCCACGCTTCTCGAGTTGATATATACAAGGTATCACCCGTGATTTCATGTATGCCGTGTCCTGGGCTAATTCACCTCCCTCCCGGGTTGCTGTCTGACAGCTGCACCCGCTCTGTGCTGCCCACCACCCTGTGTTATCGGCGTACATGCCTAGGCACCTTGCCCAATGTAAGGAGGACACATCAGAGACATTGTCTTGGCCGAATCTATCAACTCGATACCACGTTTGCCATGTATGCAGCACCCAGAGGCGAGGGCAATGGACAAACGACATGAAACGACTTTCTGTTGTCTTGATCGGATCCAATCCAGTACATGGCTGCCATCTTTGGCTGGCCGGCCAACGATGTTGGCCTCGGGGAAGAAGGAAAGAAGGAGGGTAGGCGCTGATACGGTGGTATGCGGTGGCATGTGAGCCAAGACGGGTGGCAGACAGCCTCTTCTATATGGAAGCAGGATTTGACGAACCAAGAGGCCACGCTGATATGATGCGCGTATCCGGACCTGTTTTGTCGTTGCGGACACGCGGGATTTTATTTTTAATTTTTTATTAAAATATCAACCAGTGCCGAGACATTTACCACATTTACCAAGAAAGGGCTGATGTGACAACCGAAAATTACGAGAACCCCCACGGTGAAGCAAAAGGGCATCGTACTCAATACGTTGTCGTGGATTTGTTCTCGTCTCTTAATTGCGACGCATGACGAAGAATCATCAAACGGCCGCGGGCTCAAGACCAGAAGACGGGGGAGCGCCATGCTGATCGAGCTTTTGCGGCTTGAGAGACTAAAATATCAATTTGTGCGACGTGATGCCTGCGTGGCGACATTGCCTCGGGATTGAGACTGGCCTGGCCACCGCTTTCGAAGGACTTTCGATGGCGGTTTCTGTAAGACATCTCAACATATCAGCACGTTGTTTGGGGACAACTTTTTTCTCTGTGTTTTGTTATATTTTTTACGCTTTATATGGATGGGATGGACAGCTGATACCAGCTGCCAGGATGAGGAAGGGATTATGTGGATAATATTTTATATAGACCGACTTCAGGCTCGCCCCCTCTCTCTGAGCACCTCGGTCTCCATATCCCCAAACGCCTGCAGGACGCTCCCATAACGCTCCCAGACTCCCCTGGTGTACCCGTCGGCAACTTTCTTCACTGCGCCGTCCTCGTTCCACCTCTCGCCAATCAGCTCGTCAAATCTCTTTTCGCCCCTCTCGGCCGCCCAAATGGCCTTGTACGCCCCGCCCAGCGCGCACGCGTTCCCGCCCACGTCCAGCCGGTACACGCCCTCGGCGCCGCCGAGGACCTCACCCACCACGCGTGCGATGACGGGGTTGACTGAGCCGCCCCCGGCCAGGTATATTCTGCGCGGTTGTGGCGGGAGGGACGGCGAGCCCTCGGGAGCGTCCAGGAGCGATTGCAAGCGCAGGCGCATCGAGAGGCACTGCGACTCGACAATGGCTCGTGCGTCGTGCGCTGCCGGCCACGGGTAAACGACGGGCGAGAGATTTGATCCGTCGGTGTTGCACTCGAACCTCCACGTGCCGGCGGGCACGTTGGGCACGATCTCGGGCAGGTCAAAGTACAGCCCCATCCTGACCTTGCTGCTTCTGTTGTTGTTGTTGTTGTTGTTGTTGCTGTTGCTGTTGTTCTCCTCGTCCTCTATCCCCAGGGGTTTGGTCTCCAGGATGGCCCGGTTGAACCGCTGCCACGCGTCCTTGCCCGTCTCGCCCTCACGCCTCAAGGCGTCGCGCACCGTCTCGCGAGCAAGCCCTCCGTTCTTGTAGCACAACATGAACATGTACTGGCCCGGGGTGGTGGGGTGGTTGAAGAAATGGTACGCCGGGCTGGGCCGGTAGTACGGCGTAACCGCGAGGAAGGTGGTGGATGTGCCCAGAGAGACAATGGCATCGCCGGGACCCAAGGGCAACGCGAGCAACGTGGCCGGGTTATCGCCGGTAAAGGGCGCGATGGCGCATGACGACGAAAAGCCGTACCTGTGAACAAAGTACGACGCAATCGTGCCGAGGCTTCCGCCGCCGTCGGAACGGACGTGGCCAAGCTTGGCGCTGATGGAGGGCAGCCCGGACGAAGAGCCCGCCACCAGGGAGAGGAGGGTCTGGCTCCACTCGTGCTTGGGGATGTCCCAGAGGTTCATCCCGCAGGCATCGCTGATGTCGAGAGGCGCCACGTCGCCCAGTAAAACGGACGCGAGAAATGACGAGACGAGGGAGATGCGCGACGTCGCCGCATAGGTATCGGGCAGTTTCTTGCGAAGGCGTAGAATCTGCGGGCCCGTGAAACGCTACGTGATTCCAGGTCAGAGAATCATGGGCAGGCATCCTCAGAACCGAAGGAAGCATACGTGATGGGCACTGCTTCCTGTGATGTCGGCCAATTTCTCCTTGCCCCCAACCGCCGCCTCGAACTCGTCGCACTCCTGCTGCGTACTGCTGTCTTGCCAATTGGGGGCGAACTCATGCGCCAGGCTGCCTTGCAGCCTCTCCCTTAGTCCTTGGTCGTTGCCGTCATGGCGATGGCTTCTCAACGCGCCCAGCAGGCGCTGGGCGTCCCGGCCCCAGAACACGCACCCGTGCTGCTGGCACGACCCGCCGATGCCCTTGATCCTGCCCAGCATGCCTCGGTCGGGCCCGGCGTCGCGGAGTCGCGAGAGCACGAGATCAAGAGCCTCGAGCCACATGGCCACGGGCGCAAATACCTCGTGGGTGCCAGGAGGGGCGATGACGCCCTTGGAAACGTGGTAGGCGCGCCCAAAGTCGGCGTCGAAGTCGACCTTGGCTTCGCAAACGACAGCGAGAGCCGAAGATACCACGATGGCTAGACGGTGCAAGTCAGCCAGGCCGGGGAACCAGGGCGAAGACTGAGTTACCCTTGAGCTGCTGGGTTGATAGGTCGAAACCTATGTAGAGCGGTTCTGAAGCCATGGTGGGGGAAGCCGTTGTGGGTGAAGCCATTGTGGGTGATTTGGAGATTAACGAGCGTGTTTCCTTTTTAGGAGGCAAGTTCATGGTGGGGTAGACTATCTATCATTTATCTATCATCTACCCCGCTACGCAACGTCTATCCAAAAGCGTATGATAGAGTTAACCTTGGGCTTCTTCTGCTGGGTGTTCCTTGTTTTTGGGTTCATGATCAACATTTGCATTAAAGAAAGCCATCCTGAGCTTTGAGCCTTGCGCCTCATTAGTAACGTGAACCCTGAGGCCTGAACTCAACTTCACAAGAAGTGGGATATCTTCCTAATCAGAGGCATCATTACGTATGTCTAGATGGATAGTAGATAGTCTAGAGCGTGTGATGGGTCCAGACGTACTTATTAGTAAAGTGTGCATGGCTGCAGCAAGCCACTCAGCCGATTGAAAAGAAGACAAGGGAAAAAAACCAATCGCCTGATCGCTTCGCCCACGTAGTCTCGTTTTGTATGGGACGGTTTCTTTCCTCATGTTTCCATCATCACCTCCTCGGCTTCTCGTCCTGGCTAGGGGAGCAGCCAACTGTTGTACGCCAGCGACGCCTCGCACCACAAGGGCCGGCAGTGGTGTGCGACACTATCATCCACATCGCCGAGGATTACGAGGAGGAGGAGGAGGAGGAGGAGGAGGCGCACCTTGGAGCAGCTCGACACATGATCCCGCTCTCGTACGCGTGTTCCAGACATTGTCGACCGGCCTGAATACTGCTGCCTCCGCCCGTCCCAAACCTCTTTCGTCGTCCCTGGCATTTCTCTCCCTCCCCTACAATCGCCCCTCTTGTCGGACTTCTCGGACCCCCTCACCACTCCCGGCAATGGCCCGCCAGACGCAATCGCGCGGCCACGCCGGCCACAGTCACCACCACCACCACGACAACGTCTATCTCACGTCGTCCAACAAGAGCGATGCCGGCGTGCGAATCACGCGCATCGGCCTGTACTCGAACCTGGCCATGGCGGTCGCCAAGGGGGCCGGTGGCTACGTCTTCCACTCCCAGTCAATGGTGGCCGATGCCTGGCACAGCCTGACCGATCTGGCATCCGACGTGCTCACACTTGCGACTGTCTCGACGAGCCTGAAGCCTCCCACGCAGAACTTCCCTGTCGGGTTTGGCAAGATTGAGAGTCTGGGATCGCTGGGCGTGTCGGGCATGCTGCTGGGCGGCGGCATGTTTATGTGCTGGAGCTCAGTCGAGACGCTTTACACGCACTTCTTCCTCGATCCATCGGTCGTGCAGGAGATGGCCGCCCATGGCCACCACCACCACGGGCACGGCCATTCGCACGCCATCGGGGCCGAGGGGCCCAGCCTGCATGCGGCGTGGCTGGCTGCCGGTACCGTAGCCGTAAAGGAGTGGCTCTATCATTCGAGTACGTCTGTTCCTGTTCCTGTTCCTGTTCCTGTTCCTGTTCCAGCTCACGTCTGTGCGTGACTGCAGCCATGAAGGTCGCGCGCGAGCGCAAGTCCTCGGTCCTCGCATCCAATGCCGTCCACCACCGTGTCGACAGTCTTACCGGCATCGTCACTCTTCTCGCCATTCTCGGCGCAAACTATCTCCAGGGCGCGGCCTGGCTCGACCCTGTAGGCGGGCTCTTGATCTCGCTGCTGGTCATCAGGGCCGGCTTCGGCAACACGCTTGCGGCGCTCTACGAGCTCGCCGACCGCACCATCGACGACGACGTCAAGAAATCCGTCAGCAAGCACGCGCGCCTCTCGCTCCAGGACATGGCCCACGATGCCGGCCGTGAGGTGGAGCTGCGCGACGTGTCGGGCATCAAGTCTGGGCAGAACTACCTGGTGGGGCTGGAGCTGGTCGTGCCGGGCTCGTGGACCGTCGACGAGACTCGCGACGTCGAGCAGGCGGTTCGAGCGCGGGTCGGAGAAAAGGTGCGCGGTGTCAGGAGGGTCAAGGTGCGCTTCCTGCCAAGGGAGGCAGACATCAAGTCGGCATTCGACGAGTTTATCCCGGGCAACACAAGTCCACCGCCGAGTCCGGAGCCAGAGGAGATTGAGCACGACCACCATCACGACAAGCAGTAGGTGGAAGCGGGGAGGATGGACAGATGGCTGTATATAGCAAGCAGTACGGGTGCATTAGGAGGCGTTGCGGGCCAGGATATGATGTTTGCGGGTAAGCTCCTTGGCTGGAGGCAAGTTAAGACAGACGGATTTCCAACTCGCTTGCTTTCTGGGCCCTGGCTGGAATGGTTGTATATCTGCCTGGCTTCCAGTCTGATAGCCAGCACATATACCTTGACCGCGCAGAGAATATAAACAAATGTTAATATTCAACTCTTGATGACATATTTGGTGACGAAATCGCAATCACGTGCACATCTCACTCAACCACATCGCCAGCATTGATCGATATACTCCCTCTCAACTTCACCATCTCCCAGCCCAGCCCGATGCAAAGCTTCCGCATCCCCTACACCCACCCCCTCGGGCCCGCGCGCATCCACCCACCCAACGCCACCACCCCCGAGGCCGCCCTCTCCGCGCTCGTCACCTTCCTCACCCACGCTGGCAAGAGCGGCGTCCCACCAAAAAAGGCCAAGGTCAGCCTCCTCACGGGCGCGGGCCTCTCGGTGGCGTCCGGGCTGGCCGACTACCGCGGCTCGCACGGGACCTACATTGTCAACAAGACGTACAAGCCCATCTACTACCCGGACTTTGTGGGCTCGCACGAGGCGCGCAAGCGCTACTGGGCACGGAGCTTCCTGGGCTTCGGCACCACGCTCACGCACACGTCCCCCAACGCCGCACACTATGCCATCCGCGACCTCGCGAGGCTGGGCTACGCCCACAGCGTGGTGACGCAAAACGTCGACTCGCTCCATCCGCGCGCGCACCCGGACCTGCGCACCGTCGAGATGCACGGGTACCTGAGGAAGACGGTCTGCGTGAGCTGCGGCGTCGAGCACGACCGCGGCGAGTTCCAGAGGGAGCTGGCCGCGCTGAACCCGGCGTGGGACGAGTTCCTGCACGAGGTGCTGCTGAGGGGGGGGGCCAAGGACGCCGAGGACCGCGCCGTTCTGCAGAGGCTGGGCGTCAAGGTGAATCCCGACGGGGACATACATGTGCCCAACGCGCCGTACACCACGTTTCGGTACCCGCCGTGCCCGCGATGCCGTGGCCGCGGCGGTGCTCTCTTGTCGTCTGCTGCTGCTGCTGGTATGCCGGGACCAGTCGTGGTGGCCACGGACGCCGACGGGGCGTGGGACCCCTCGACGCCTGGACATGGTGGCGTGCTCAAGCCGGGCGTTGTCATGTTTGGCGAGACCATATCCCCCGCGGTCCGGAAGGCGGCAGAGGACGCCGTCGACGAGGCCGACAGGCTCATCATCCTGGCGACCTCGTTGGCTACGTATTCGGCGTTTAGGCTGGCAACGAGAGCAAAGGCCGCGGGGAAGCCGCTGGCGATAGTGAACCTTGGCGGCGTGAGGGACGAGATGGAACTTGTGAGTGCCATGAAGGGCCAAGGCGAGGATGGCGTGAGGGTCGAGGTCCCGACCGAGATTCTCCTCCCGGCGCTGGTAGAGGCGCTGCTGCGAGCGCAAAACATGTAGTACGTCATGCCAAAGTTATCATCGACACTTGTTTCAGCCAAGTTACGCCTTTCTTGTGCGGGCTGGATAAATGCATAAGCCCGAGGTCGTCGACGCAGACTCTTCGCTTTCCCAAGAGATCAAGATGGATCACCCTCACCAGAATCCATGCCCTATTGCCCCATCAACTCCACCCCCTGCCTGACCACTCCCACCACGGCGCCGAGCTGCACCACCTCGCCCCCCCCGCCCGCAACTCGGTGCTCGATATCGGCCAGCCCCTCCATCCACTTGATCATGACCTCGGGCTTGACCTCAAGCTTGGCCAGCTCGTCGGCAAGCGCCGTGACCACGTCGGCCAGCGCCAGGCCTCTCGCGGCCTTGAGGGCGCATATCCTGTTCAGACAGGTGATGACGTCGGTGGTGCCCAGCAGCACGTCGCACATCTCGCGGATGGCGTCGGGCGGCGGCGCCGCGATGCACGTGTATATCGTCTCGGTGGTGATGACGTCGCGGGGCTTGGGCGGCGCCGTCGCCGCCGCCGCCCCGGGAGCAGGCAGCGGCATGGACGAGGCGTGGCACGCCTGGAGCACGTTGAGCGCGCGCCGCATGTCGCCTTTGCTGAGGCCGACGAGCGCCTCGGTGGCCTCGGGGAGGATCCTGACGTCCTCCTCCTCGATGACCTTGTCGACGAGGACGCGGATGTCGGCCTGCTTCAGAGGGGAGAAGCGGAATCGCGTGCAGCGCGAGAGCAGGGCCGGCGAGAGCTTGTGCGAGTAGTTGGCGATGATGCAGAACCGCGTGTTTGTCGTGTACTTTTCCATGATGCGCCGCAGCGCCATCTGCGCGGTGTTGGTCATGGCGTCGGCCTCGTCGAGGATGATGAGCTTGAAGCCCACCGCGCCGCCTGCTCCTCCTGGTGCTCCTCCCGCCTTGCTCCCTGCAAAGATCTGTTTTGTCGACGCAAACGTCTTGATCTGCTCGCGCACCACGTCAATGCCGCGGTCGTCCGAGGCGTTGAGCTCGAGCACCATCTGGCGCACATTGTCCGCCCCGTATATGCGGCGCGCGAGCGCGAGAATGGTCGACGTCTTGCCTGTGCCCGGGGGGCCGTAGAGAAGGAGGTGTGGCAGGCGGTTGGAATCGACAAACTTGATGATGGTGGCCAGGATGTCTTGGTGGCCCGACACGTCGGCAAGAGTGGCGGGGCGGTACTTTTCGACCCTGGAGCATGTTAGATGAGCTGGACAACAGCCGAACAAGAGCTGAACAGCAGTGTCGGATGGTTCTTCACATACCATGGTAAGCTGTCCTCGGCTTCGACGGGGAGGTTGGCAGCACTGCGTTTGCCTTTGGTGGCATCTGACGAGAAGGTTATGTCCTTGGACGGGGGGACATCAATGTCCATCTCATCCTCGTAGTCGGACATGTTGAGAGCGTCGGCCACTTTGCCTTGCAGACGCGCCGAGACAACGCGACTCTACAAATATTGAATTGTGAGCAGCTGGACGCAGCTGGGAGTATAAGAGTCACGTGATACGCTCTCTGGACTTATCCAAATCGTACTACATCTATATAAGTATAATAGACTTATGTACAACTCCATGAGTCCAGTTATCAGCTCGGTTCCGTTTTAGCAATCCCATTCCAATTATCAGGTCCTTGCTGAGCATATAACAATTGACATGCCAACGAATCAAAAACGGCCCTAGATCACATCTTGGCGGAACTGGTTTGTCCCCAGTCCGATAACCTCAAACAGGATTGGCAGGATTGTCGTGGCCAGCAGGGAAATGCCTACAAGGTCAGGTTGAGGACCCGTCAGCCACCGGCACGCCCCGAACTCACCCCTCACCCGAAAGCTGCCAGACTTACCCGTGTACACGACCAGCGTTGTGACAACCTCGACGTCGTATCTCGCTCTGGGCTTCACCACGTGCGAAAACACGTCCTTGGCATCTTGACGGCGCGCGGCCGCCGGATCCTGTCGTTGGTGTTGGTGTTGGTGTTGGTGTTGTTGTTCGTGTCTCGCCTCGGCCGCGCGGCCGCCCGCCATGTCCCTGTACGCCAGGGTCTCGTACGCGTCGGCGGCGCTCTGCGGGCCGGTGCTCACACTGCGTGGGCGCCTGAGCAGGTTCGTGATGCCCTCGACGGCGCGGGGGATCTCGTGGACGTCCGGGAGCGTGTTGCCCATGGGCGAGTCGCGGGGCGCGGGGACGGTCGTGTACTCGTCGGCTTGCAGGAAGAAGCGGCGCGGGTGGGTGAGGCCGACGCGCGAGCCAAGACGGAAGACGTGCGGCAGGCCACGCAGGAGGGCCGGCTTCATGACCTCGCGCCAGGCAAAGATGGCGACGAAGCCCATGAGCAGGCGCGCCACAAAGACGGGCCACGAGAGCGACGAGATGCGCGGCGGCTCGCCCGCGTGGACACTGCCGGTCCAGGGATCGCCCGCGATGCGCCCGTGGGTCCACGTCCCGATCTCTGCGCCCATGACCACGCCCGCGACAACGACGCCGTCGTCGAAGCAAGGGCAGTCGTCGGCCGGCTCCGGGTGTATCCACACCAAAAGGACGCAAACCAGGACCGCCACGAGCGGCGCCACCCACGAGCTCTCGTACATGAGCCCGTCCACGACGGGACCCCAGTAGTACACGGCCAGCGAGATGGCGGCGCCCATGATGCCGCCCACCACGACGTCAATGAAGCCGTGCATGCCGCAGTAGATGCGCCCAAACGCAATGGTGGCCGTGTAGAAATAAGCCAGGGCCTCGAGGAAAGCGGCGGTGCTCGGCCCCATGACGGCGACCACGTCGGGATCGCGCAGGTGGAGGATCGAGAGGACGGCGACCGAGACGGCGTTTGTGCTGTGCGTGGACGGGAAGCCGTACTCGAGCGCGACGGAGCCCGACATGGTGATGCGATGGAGCGGCGGCGAGAGCGGACGCGGGAGCGAGTAAAAGTCCTTGAGCATGCCGGTGAAGAAGACGCCGGCCGAGAGGATGTGGATGAGTCTTGGGGGGCACACGTCAGCGCAAGGAAGGCCAGCAGACAGGTGGATAGAACCCACTGCTTGCCCAGCGCGGGTGCGCCGCACCAAAACTGGACCGGGAGCAGCAGTGTGAAGAACGTAGGCGTGCCCAGGTTCGCAGTCATGGCAAAGTAGCTGTCCAGCGCGGGCGTGCGCATGCTCTGCTGGATGGCGCTGAGATACGGAGTCTCGCGTCGTATCAACGGGAGCAGCTGCTGTCGTAGGCGGTATCGCCACGGTGGCAGCGTTCTCTCGTCTGTGGGCTCGTCCGGAAGCCGCCTGCAATCAGCAATCCCAAAGCGCCTGGTATTTCCGGGCTCGACTCACAGTGATCCGATGCCTTTAGGCCCGCGTCGGGCACGTCCTTGGACTTTCCAATCGAGCTCAAGGCAGCAGCGCCGTGGCTGCGATGCTTCAGGGCTGCCTCGGTCATCTTGGAGGAAGATAGGAAGGAGATCTGGCAGTCTGGATGTTAGCAGTGGGGGTTGACGAGTTTATGATGAGGTGGGGGTTGCCACATCCAATCCCACCAACGACATAAACGTGTAATGAACTCGATAGCTCTCAATTGGATTTCGATTGATTTGTGCCTCGATTTGTGCCTCATTGGATGCGACTGCGTTGGCCACCTCGGGACAGCCAATTGCTTTGTGCCCGATCAATGGTCACGCAGATCTGGATACGTGGCCCATTATGGTCGAGTGTGCTCAATAGCCCTTTGGCCTTATATAGGAAAAAACTCATGCCTCATTCTCGTCATCCCATCTGGCCCAAAATCCACTCAGGTACATTAATTCCCATCATACCCAGCAGTGGCAGCGCGATAATCCCCTCTTTGCGGGCCATCATGACCAAACCCTTTGTCTATCCGGAACCCCAGGACCGCCACCCCATGCACAAGCAAACGCCTCGAAAGCCCCGTCCAAGGGACCTGTGTCCACATTTATCATACATGCTCAAGTTTGGTATCGTGTCTTGTGCTCGCGCTCTGCAAGCTGCAGCGCCTGGTCAGGCTAGTCGTCGATCAGAATCGCACGGTCCTTGGCGACGGCATTTTTGTTGTTTGTCAGTTCCTTGGACTCCTCCATTTTCGCACGCTTGACCCCGGGCCCCTCGTTGTCGTCCGGATGTGGTCGTTTGCGGCTCTCCGACTCGGCTCGCGATTCCGGAACGATGATATCGTCATCGTCCAGGGTGATGGGGCCGCCGTTGGTGCTGGGGCCAGGCTGCGGTGCCGCCTGCGCTGGCTGCGCTGGCTGCGCTGGCTTCGGCTTGGGTCGGTGAGGAATGGTATCTTGCAGAGACTGGCCCACGAGCCGCACTGGCTTGCCTTCTGAGGCGGCATCCCTATCACACACACATGACAGTTAGCAGAGGGAGCCGAGCTCAATGCAGGTGCAGGGACAAGCCCACTAACAGTTCCTCGACATGGAGCATGAGCTCGACAAAGGGGTCGTCCTCGTCCTCGTCAGTGACCGTGAGCGTGTTTCCTACCGAGATGCCAAGGTCGCAGAGTTTTCTGCCAAGATTCTCGGTTTCATCAACGTCGTACAGCAGCCCTCCGGCCCCGTCGTTGATGACAATGTCCCTCTCGCCAAAACCGAGCTCGAGCCGGACAAAGCTCTCGACCAGGTCGTTGAGGGTGGCTCTGGACAAGTCGACCGCGACGCGGGCCTGGTACACGCTGCACGTCGGACACTCGGGGTTGCGCGCATCGGGCTTGTGTGAATGAATCGGCCTTGAGCCTCCGAGAGAACCAAAAACCTGCCGAGATTGTCAGTGAATTCCTTCCACCCTCCAACACAACACAGCACACGTACGTCTTTGATCTGCGAGTAGTCGCCCTGCACCACCTTGAGAGCTTGCAGCACACACACCCCGGCCGCGATGGCGTTTGTGGTTGCGATGGCGGGGATGATGTTGCCTGCCATCTGCTTGATGTCGAAGCGCGACTTTGTCTCGATACCGAAAATGGCGGAGCGGATGTTGGCGGCGGCGGCGACAAAGTCGAGCGTGTCCGGGTCGTCCTTGTCAAAGATGATGACGGGCGGCGGGCCCGACGGATCTGCCACCTTTTTCAGGTTGAGCATTCTCTCGCTCAGCCTGTCGAGGCTGTCCATGAAAACGACGACGCTCTCCTCCGGCGACCACACCGCCTGGCCGTTCCGGACGACGGCCTCCTTGGACGGCAAAAGATGCTTGGCCTTGTCCATGACGGTGCTGAACTCGAGCGCCTGGGGCGGGCGGCGGGTCCTCCACATGTCCTGCATCGAGCGCAGGCGCTGGATGTCGGAGCAAAACACCTTGTCAAAGAGAAGCTGGGGGAAGTCGGCCGTGCCGATGCTCTCGCGAATCTTTCGCAGCGCCGCCGCCTCCCTGCCCAGCTCCTCGATCTCCGACGCGTTCTCGCTGTCCTTGGTGGTGTCAAAGGCCGATTCGTCTTCGCTGACGCCAAAGATCTCGTTCAGGAGGTAGCTCTTGGCCCAGACGATGCAGTGGATCGGCTGGCTCGGAGTGCTCCGGATGGTGCAGATGGCGAACGACTTGGGCGGGTCCTTGCGGACGCAGTCGTAGCACGGGCTCACGCCCTTCTTGATGACCTGGCAGTTTGATTTGAAGCCCGTGGTGCCGCTCTCGACCAGAGGCACGTCGGCGGCGAGACACATGCGGTTGACGTGGCGTCGCGCGTCGAGGTTGTCGAGCGCGTTGAACACAATCTTGAACCGGGAGAACCACTGGACGCCAAACTGCGGGTCCTTGATGTTGGCGTGGTGCGCGACGATCTTGACGTTGGGGTTGAACTGGAGGGCCGCTTCCCTGGCCACCATGGCCTTTGACTTTTTGATGTGCTCGTGGCGGAAGAGAAACTGCCGGTTCAGGTTTGAAATGTCGATGGTGTCGAGGTCGACGACCTCGATGTGCCCGAAGCCCATGAGCACCAGGTTCTTGAGGAGCTCGCATCCGATGCCGCCGGCGCCGACCATGAGGACCCGTGCCTACAGACAGGGTGTCAGCTGTTGTTGTTATTGTTGTTGTTAGGCGCGCACAACCTACATACCTTCTTGATAATGCCGTTGAGCGCCGCGCCAAGGGACTGCTGATTGTAGACATCGCGCGGCATGACGGGTACCGACAGCGGCCGGCTGGGGACCGCGACCTGCACGGGAGCCTGGCCGACGGTAGCTTGCTCCATTGCGGCGTCCGGTTTGCGCGGTAAATGGTCGTGATTGCCTGCAAAGGGTCGAGTAGAAGTGAGGGTGCAAAGGAGTGTGCAAATGAGGGTGCAAAGGAGGGTGCAAGTGAGGGCGCAAAGGGCGCAAAGGATGAGCGAGAACTTGTTGGCCTTTGGCTTCGAGAAGAGTCGAGGCCGGCAACCGCGACGCCTGATTGGCTGCCTTGTCAGCAGCCTTGGAGGCAGCGCAAAGTCTGCCTTGTTATAAATTTCTGATTACGTAATACATAAATATTTTGCCTTTTGATAAAAAGATAAAACTGACGTCCAAATGCAGTCAGCCTCGAGGTCGTCCATGATGGAACCATGTCGTCTGTGTATTCCAGGGCTTTCGACAGACTATCGTCCTAGAAAAGCACCTTGACTGTCATTCCTGGCCTTGAACCCAAACTGCGAGGGCACCAGGCTGGCTTGCATTGCCGGCTTCACGCTTTGGCACGACAATGCCGCATCCCGCATTCGTCTCTCCGTATCCGCCAGCAGGATCTCGACATGGCGTGTATCGGTGTGGTTTGCCCCCTTCAGCCTCTTCCTTGTCTCGAAAACCCTCCGATACAAGTCCATGGCCTCCCGCTCCATGCACAGATCCGCCAGGTACATGCGACAGAGGCACGTGTCCGCGTGATCCTCGCCGAGAATCTCGACCGTGGTGTCGAGCGTCTTCTTGAACAGGTCCTGGGCCTCCTCCGCCTCTCCCATCTCCCTCAGCATGCACGCCAAGAAGGTGGCTGTATAGAGCGTGTGGGGGCTTTTGAACCCAAAGTTTCTGCACTTGCCCTGGTACGCCTCTCTGAACTGCGCTTGGGCCTTTTCAAACTTCCTGGCCCGCATATAGCATTCTCCAAGGTCGTTGATCATGTAGAGGCTGTTGACGTGGTCGCTTCCCAGCTGGCTCTTGTATCCGCTGACCACGCGCTCCTGCAGTCTCTCGCTCTCCTCGTTCCGTTCGAGGTGGCCGTATACCAAGGCCAGGTTGTGGGCCATCCAGAGCGTATCGAGGTTATCCTTGCCCAGCACCGACTCGATATCAGCAAAGGACCGCTCTATGTTGTCCACCGATTCCGGCGACTTGTCCTTGACAAAGAGGATAACGCTCAGGCAGTTCTCGGTCCACAGCGTATCTGGATGCATGTGTCCCAAAAGAGCCTGCTGTCCGGCGAGTATCTCTCTGTACATTGATTCGGCTTTCTTGGAATGGCCAATGTTTGCATAGAAAGCAACAATCAGAGAGAGGGTATCGAGTGCCCCGGGAGTGTGCAGCCCCAACAGCGATTTCCGCCCCTCGTAGGCCTTGTCGAAACTATCGAACTTGTCAGTGTCCGCGATCCGGCCAACGGACCCAACGTCAAGCATAGAGACGGATAAGGGACTGCAGCTGCAGCCAAGGCATAATAGCATAATATTAAGCTTAAAAAGAAATACACTTTTTCTATCAGATGATGTTATGTAGCTCTAGGGGGTGAGATTAGCTCTACGGGGGGTGAGATTAGCCCTACCCCGAATATCAATCCCTTACCCAACAAATAACTTCTCTCAAGCAAGATCTCGAACCTGATTTCAACTTCAACTTCTGACAGCACCAATGTCGAGCATGACACCGAGCAACAGCCGCATTGCATTCTTTGCCTCTGTTGCCCTTGTCCTCTGCGCAACCTGGTATCTCGGATCGCAACGCTTGCAGGCAGCGCCTCCTCTTGCCAGGATGCCCATCACACACCTTCTCCTTGTATCGTTCAAGCCCGAAACATCACAGAAAACCATCAAGGATGTGAGCTCGCTACCCCGACGCCCCTCCCCTGAATGGACGCGTCCAGTATTACTGACGGACAGATAAGCTCAGCGAACAAGTGATCTCATTCAAGGACACTTGTCTCGACCCCAAAACGCAAAAGCCCTACGTCCTGGGCACCAAGGGCGGAATCAACAACAGTCCCGAGGGCAGCAACGTAGGTACTTTGCCAAACGTGCTCCGCATAACCCTACCCGACTGCTGATTGGAACACCTGCACCGTGCAGAAAGCAATGACCCATGGCTTCATCGTCGAGTTCAAGGATGATGCCGACAGAAGATACTTTCTCGAACAAGACCCAGCCCACAAAGCCTTTGTGGAGGCCATCATTCCCGTCAACAATGACTTTTTGACGCTGGACTTTACTGAGGGTGTCTATCTTGCAGACTCGACATTGCCATCCGAACAAAAGTGATGATGCTCATGGCTTTGACCAGAGATAGAAAGACATCTGGGATTTCGCGATTCCTTATTTCCCTCGACACAGAGCGCGCCGTATAGTATGTAGCTTGGTTATTACTAAAAAACACTTTTAACCATACAAGATATCTGAGCACTGGTACATGATGCTCCTGCGCTTCTGACTCTGATTTCTTCCTTTTTAAGGAATTTCGCAGGCTGGCTCAAGTCAAGGCACGTATTCGGCGCTGAATCCAAAGTGACTGCGGATTTCTTTCTTACCATGGTGCTTCCAGGGCTCCAGTCCCAAGATTTGCCTTGGGCTAGTTGACAAATTCGCGGCAAAGCTCAAGACAATCGCCCCAAAGTTGACGTTCCAGCTCTTGATCAAACGCATGCGCCGAGTAGCCTGCCTTGTCTGGGATGTGATCGTATTCCCGGTCATCAGGGTACAGGCCGGCCACCTCGCAATTTTCCAAGTACAGCCCCCCTCTGCCCTCGAGATCCCGGCCGATTGCCGCCAGCACCGATGTGGCCGCTCCTTGCCCAGGGCTCTTCATGATCTTTTGGTTGGCAGAAGCAAATTCGCTCGACTCCTCCAAAGGAAGGTGGCGTTGGATGCCCGAAGAAACCGCGCCCGGCATCACCGAGAGTGCATGCAGGCCGTGCGCTGCGTAGCGGCGCTCGATCTCGTTGGCCATGTATATATTCGCCGTCTTGCTCTGGGCGTATGCGCCCCAGGCATCGTAGTCCTCCGGCCGCTCGTGGTAATTATAGTCGCCGTTTCGACGGATGCCGCCGCCCCTGTGGCCGCTGCTGCTGACCATGACGACCCGCGAGTTGAACGACGGAGAGGCCGAGACGAGCAGCTTGTGTTTTACGAGATGAAAGAGGAGAAAGTGGGCAAGGTGGTTGACGGCAAAGTGGGTCTCGAAGCCGTCCGGCGTTCTTGTCAGACCAGGAACGCCGGCATTGCAGACCAGCACGTTCAGGCTGGTGTCCTTTGCGAGAAACAGCTCAGCCCCTGCTTTCGCTCCAGCCAGAGAACCGAGGTCCATCTCGATCAGCTCGGCGTGGCCGGGCCTCAGAATGCTCGCGAGCGCCGCCTCGGCCTTCTGGACATCTCTGGCGGTGAGGTAGAGCATGGCCCCGGTAGCGGCGAGTGCTTTGGCTGTCTCAACGCCGATGCCTGATGAGCATCCGGTGACGAGCAAGACTTTGCCTGCCAAGCTGCCGATGCGATCCTCGTCCTGTATGATTTGCAACGCTGTCGGACGGGAGTCACGAGGTCCGTTTGTCGACTGATGCGCGTGTCCATATCGCGAAGGCATTCTATGGCCTTTTGTCCAATAGTAACAAGCCTGAGGTGGCTGAGAGACTGGTGAAGGGCAAATACCTTCCTGGTGAACGGTGTTCGAGTATGGTGGACCGTGGCTTGCAGTACCGCTCCAGCTCTCTTGGATGATTAAAAATTATTTAAATGATTAAAAAAATTTTATATACTGACTGATGACAGCGATGGTGGTCAGCAGCGAGACGCAAGATCGGTGCCGCTGGATACGAAGCAGCCACGTTCCTGGGCGGCAGGCTTTGGCAGAAGAGCGCCTGGCTGCGTATCAGACCAGATGCCTTCATCTATAGGACATTCTTCCATTTCTGCCCGAATTTCGCCAGATTTGCACTTTCCGAGCTGAGCTATAGGCATCCACTGTCGGCAATGACTGGTATCAGAAGCCCTGCAATCTCACTTTCGGGTGGAACGGAGTGAGCATAACATAAACCCTGTCTTCGAGGCCGTCTCCAGCTCCAGAGAGCCCGTGGGGCTCGCTGCCGTTTTGATCCTCGCTATTGAATCTCTCAGGTGTTGGTTGTGCGCTTATTGTATCCATACCTGTCTTGAGCTTATACCAAGTGCCCTGCTTTCACCATG
This sequence comes from Tympanopsis confertula, assembly GCA_026745395.1. Taxonomy (NCBI): domain Eukaryota; kingdom Fungi; phylum Ascomycota; class Sordariomycetes; order Coronophorales; family Scortechiniaceae; genus Tympanopsis; species Tympanopsis confertula. The sequence continues at coordinate 2,810 of JAOYNU010094023.1, read as the reverse complement.
TTTCAAGAAGCCGGTCATTCATACGACCCCCGCTCTCCTGTTGATAACAGGGTCCAGCCCTGGCGTCGGGTATGGCCCTACAAGTCGTCCGGAGATGCTGATGGTGATGGAGCGGCGAAAGTGCTCAACGCTGCGGATGGAGCGCCGTGGATTTCTTGGAAATTCAACAACGATCGTCCTTGGGAGAAGCCATGGATATATTGGCCATTGAAATGGTCCCCCAGATACTGTAAGCATGAGCAGAACAAATCCTCTTGCCCCATCGCAGCAGATTCTAACCAAAAAATAAAAATAAAACAAAATAAAAAACACAGATGGCAACGCCGAAGTAGCGCCGCTCATATCTCACGACGCCGACTTCATCAATAAGTGCCTGAAGCACCAGTCACCACATCCCATATCGGTTTTCAACCCTTTTCGCACAACGTCGATTGTGCAATTCTTCAGGGACAAGCCTGGCCATGCGGACGAGAAGCCGTATGCACTCAGGGTGCCGGTCTCCCAAGACAGTCAGATACAATCCAACTTCGAAGGGGACTGGGCTCAAATCATGCTCACTGATGTTCGGGGCCACGAAGACCTGTTTGACCTGGACAAGGACGGGTTTGGGTGGCTCAACCACACATGCGCAAGCGACGTCCTTGATCCCTCCTTGGACGTCGACGCGTACATGGAGGAGATGGCCGCTCTTCTGCGCCAGCAACTGTCCACTCACGAGGTCTTCATCTACGACTTCGTTCGTCGCAGCCCGGACCCTATCGACAGGAAGTCGGGCTTCAGCGACGTCACCAGGAGAGTGCACTGCGGTCAGTCTATCAAACCCCAACACACTCTCAGAACGCAGCGTCAAATCTTGGCCAACACACGGGCAAAAACAAACACAGACCAGACTCCTCGCTCCGCAATCGGGCGGGTCAAGCTTCACCTGCGAGATCGGGCCGAAGAGCTTTTGAAAAAAAGATGCAGAATCTTCAGGTACGGCCGCTTCTGATATACACACACCTTGCCTCTGTCTGCTTTGGCTCAGATTGGAGTAGCCTCTGGCGGCCCTGCCTGCCCGTCATCGAATCGTACCCATTGGCCGCTTGTACCTTTACGTCTACTGATATTCGTCACGACCTTGTCCCCGTTGACGTTGTTTACCCCTACTACGCCGAGGAGTCGTTTGAGGTCCTTCACCGCCTGAAACACCAGTGGTTTTACAAGTCTGCCATGACGCCCCAAGATGTCATGCTGATAAAGCTGTTTGACAACAAGATGGACCTTGAGACTGCGTTTTGTGAGTCCTCCCGTCCCCTGAGGCTCTTGGAAAGGCCCAGCCCACAGCCTTGCTTTTGGCATATGATCTAGCTGACAAACAGTAGGCGCGCCTCATGGCAGTTGGCGAGACCCGAATGCCAGAGAAAACGCTCCTCCGAGGAGGAGCATAGAGCTACGATGCATTGTTTTCGGTTGAGCAGCTGGTGGAGCGCTGGAGGAGGATCAATTCCCAAGATTTGTTCAAGGCGCGTCTGAATCATTTGACATGAGAGCGAAAGTGTTTTCTAGAGATGTTATATCGAGGTATTGTTCTTTCCACACGGGATAAACATAATGAATCATGTCATAAAAATGCTGCTGCGACCTTTGGCAAAAATACATGGTGAACGGAACGACCAAAAAGGCCAGCCAAGCAGATACTCACCAGTGCTCTGGCAGGCGAGTGTCCTCTACAGGTTGGCGAAAATGGGCGAATTCAACACAGGACAACGGAGCATCCTCCAGAACAATGAATTCAAATCGTGTAAAAAAGCAAATCCAAACCTGCTGGCTATCTCAAGGCGCCCCTAACGCCAACGGTTCCCAGAAAATCCATACCAAGACCAGCCCTAAGCAGAGCCAACGGCTGTGGAATTCATGAGCTCGTCCATGTGCGCCATACCCTCGTCCCCGTTTACCTCGTCCTGCATGAGCACAGCAAGCACCTCGATGGGCGGGCGGAGCCCGAGCCTCTGCGCGCGCTGCCAGCGTCTCATCCTGGGCGTGCCGATGCAAGGCTACGCGTGAGGCGTCAGACAGTTAGTTGGCCGTTTGGCATGGCGTTTCAGCGCCAAAAAACACCGTGATATGACATGATCTGGCCAGACCCGGGAAATCGAAATCGGCTTACCCCGTACTGCGAGCTCACATCAAAGTACCGCAGGATCCGCTCCGCCGCGCTCAACTCTTCCTGGTGCACCATGGGCGCCAGCCTCGCGCCGTCAATCTTGCCCAGGTATGCTCCGATCTGAGCTTCGCTGATGGCTTCGGCCTCGAGCTCAGCCTCGGTTCTTTCCACGGCCGCTGGCGCAGTGGCCGCCTCGTCTGGCGCCTCCTCCGCCCCGACCTCGTCCTCGTCGGGAATCACGACAGCAGCACCATCCGCTTTGAGTGGCTCGTCGTGTGAGGGCGCTGGCGAGGGTGGGTCGGAGGTCGCGCGGACGGCTGCCTTGGCGACGCTCTTCTTAGTGGCCTTGACCGTGTCGATGCGCGGGCCGGGCTTTGTAACTCGGCTGGCGAAGCTGAGTATGGATTGGCCCTTGGCTGGTCCGGGACGAGCGCGTGCACCGCCGGTGGATCGCCGAGTTACAGGCATTTTGTGGGGATATTGGCGATGATGGTCTCGAGGAGCAAAAGGCAAAGTCACCAGAATTGTTGATAAGACGGGTAAACGAAGAGAAAGACAAGAGAAGAGAAAGCTGAGGCTGACACAAGCGTCATTGGCGGGGCAACACGATATCGGTGCGGGATCATGTGATATCAAGCCTCTTATTAAAACATAGATTAAAGAA
>JAOYNU010093912.1:0-44970 GCA_026745395.1 Tympanopsis confertula | reverse complement strand
TTCCATGACGAGGTCGGTGATGAGGGCTTCAAACACGCCAAGCTGGGCTCGAAGCTGGTTCGACGAGTTTTTCAGCCTGCGCAAGGCCAGGCGAAGGACCAGGACGCCAGAGCCGAAACACTTGTAGACGTATCCGATCTTGTGGCTGTCGTCCAGTTTCAGGTCTGCCAGCGCCTGGGCCGTCGCGTGGGCCTTCAGTTCCTCCACGTCCAGGCGAGGCTCGCCCTTTCGACTGGGGTCCATTATCAGCTCCTCTTGCTGACGGGCCACGTACCAGGCTGCTCCGCGCTCGACCAAGGCGTCAATATCGCTCTCTGTGCGGATGTCCCCTCGGACGAGGCCCCTGACAAGCGCAGTGCCAATCACGCACGCGACGACGCATCGCGGATCAACATGCGTGACGACGGAGAATGACGCCGCCACTTCAAACGTGCCCTCGACCGTCTTGGCGATACACATGAGCCCAAGGGGATGAGTACGCATCAAGCTCCCGTTTGGTGCGGCCTGGTAGTTGCCCGTCACCCAGTGCTTGCGGGCTCTCTCCTCGGGGTCGTCGAGATAGTCTTTGCTCCTGACGATTGCTCCCACCGTCCGCCCGAGGCCAAGCGGCAAGGTATCGAGCGCCCGGAGCCCCATGCGCACCCAGATGGACAGTCTGGTCGCAAAGTCCTCCGGGCCCATCTCGTTGCCGTCGCTGTGCAAGTACGAGAGCAGAATCAGCATGGCGTGGTCGGTGTCGTCGGTCCATTCCCCGGGACGGTGCAAGTTTCGATGGCTATCGCGGCGGAAAGGTGTTGCCTTTTCCGGGAGCAGAGTGAACGATCGAGAGGGGTATGCTTCGGCCGAGAGGCTGGCGCTGAGGAACTCGGTGTACAAGCCAATCGCGTCTCCCAGGGCCGATCCGAACAAACAGCCTACGATACGATCGTGGAGGGCTGTCTGGCCGAGACTGGCGCTGGATTCGGGCGATAAGAGCAGATGTGCCATGTTTTGTTGATTTGGCAGATTTGTGTCGAAGACAGGACAGGGTGAGCCAGCTCATATATCCATCAATCCATCCAGAGGCAATCAATCGCCTGGCAGGGGTGGGTGTGGAGGGATAGCGAGGGCTAATGCCGCGCGCCAAGACATCAAGTTCAGCTACAACTTCAGCTGAACCATTGATTGGGTGTCGATTATCTTGTATCTCAGTTCAGCTGTGTGCATCTTGGTCTGGCCTGGAAACTTCTTTATTCACACCTCAACTCCACAAGACATGATGTATCCCCATTGCTGGATACTTTCTTCACTATGCTCGCTCCGCCTGCAACTCCTTCAGCTGGCCCTTGCTTGCGAGGAAGGCGGCGCCAGAGTCGGCCCAGATTTCGTACCTGGTGACCTTGTTCCCGTCATCGAACCGGAGCGCGTACGCAAACACCTCGTCCCAGCTCTGGCCCGTCGAAGTCCACGTGAAGGTGGCGGTGCCCCGGACCGCGACGCGGTTCTCGGCGGCGTCGACCACGTAGTCCGCGAACCGCATGCCGTCGTAGCTCAGGCACGACGAGATGATGCTGAAGTACTCCCGCACGCCCTCGCGCCCGAGGAACTCGCGGCCCAGGAACGGCGCCAGCTCCTTCAGGCCGTGCTCGTAGGCAGCGATGTCGGGCGAGGCGGAGAAGTGGCCCAGGATCTCGTCCGGCGGCTTCTTGTGCGCGAAGCTCTCGCAAAAGGCCGTTGCGGCTTCGAGGAGGTCTGCGCGCTTGCGGTGGGCCACCATAGAGAATCGGATATTTTGTGATATGCAGGCGATCGTTTGGGATTTTTCGGAATTAGTCCCGAGCGATTTAAATCGATAATGACGTCACTGAAATTGTGTATTAGATAACACAGAATGTCCTCTATGAGATTTTTCGGGGCCTGGATCACGTGGTAGGAGCAAGATCTTGGCAACTCAATATCAGTGGATTTTGGAGAGCAGAACTGTATGAGAGGCAAATATTTGATGACGGACAAAATCATACGCTTGCATGCGACGAACGCATCAGAGTATCAGGAGGGGACGCCCAAGGCGTGAAGGATCAACTGACATGACCAAGCGTCTGTTTCCATCGCAGAACCATCGGGCTTGTCGCCTCTGTCGATGCTCGGCTTGCAAAGGCTCATGATGAAGCTACAGGTTTGGCGGTGGGCTGCGACTCATCATGACGTGATTCGTGACGTCCTGGCCACAACTGGCCACCAACACGAATAGGAAGATTCCTCAGCCCCTCCAAAGCCGACGTTTCAATCTCCTCACATCCTCATCCTCCATCTCGCGTCTGGGACGAACGGCACCCTCAAACATCTATTCATCCGCAAACGATACCTACGCTTTATAGCCCTCATCTACTCTGCTCGCCAGCCACAATGTCCCAAACGAGGACTCTGCTGCTATGCTTCATTCACGGCTTCAAGGTATGTACATGTGCATGCGCCCCCTGACCACCATACAAAGAACAAGTACTCACCAGACATCAAGGGAAGCGACAACACGTTTCGGGACTTTCCTCAAGTAGGAACACTCACTCGGCATATCCTCAACCGTTGCTAAGGATCCGCAGGATCTGAAAAAACAAGTCACCAACGAACTACCCGACCATCGCGTCGAGTCCGTCGTATACCCAAAGTACGAGACAAGAGGCGAACTTGGCGACGCCACCCGCGCCTTTCTTGAATGGTAAGCCCCGGTCAGCGTGCCAAGGCGATGTGACAAGGGCTGAATGGATGCAAGGCTCAACGAGAGGGTGCTCGAGATCCGAAAGGCCATGGACAAGCCGTGGCCACCAAATGACAGGAACGTCGGCGTCGTCCTGGTCGCTCATTCTATGGGGTAAGACCAACGCCCTGCCTTATCTCGGTCCCACGCTGACCTGACCTGCTTCAGTGGATTTGTCGCCGTAGATACTCTCTTCCTCGCAATCAACCAGCGAGCAGAATCGAACCTGCCCCAAGATGGCCCCATCTTTCCCTTCATCCAGGGCATTCTCACCTTCGACACCCCCTACAACGGACTCGCGCGCTCCATGTTCGTTTACGGCGCCTTCTCCAACTACCAAAGGGTCAGCAGCGTCTTCAACGTCATGACGGCTCTGTCGGCTGCCGCCCCTGCCGGCATCGCCCGCCTGGCCAGCCGCCGAGCCGCAACGTCAGCCATCTCTGCGTCGGCCCGCAGTCCCGCGTGGAAAAAGTGGCAGGCGGTCGCTGTTCAGACTGGGACTGTGGGTGCCATCGCCGCCGGCGGCGTTGCTGCCTATGTCCATCGCGAGGCCATAAAGAAGAGCCTGATGAATATCAGCAGGGAGTCGGTCAAGGAGAGCTATCGCCAGAGCGTCGACGCGCTCTCGCAGGGCCTTGCTTACATCAATCGCGGCAACGTCGGGGACTCGTTCTCCTTTCTCTCGGACCACTTCATCTTTGTCAGCGTGCTGCTGAAGCAGAAAGAGCTCCATCGGCGGCTCGAAAGAATGGGCGCGTTGCAAGGCGTCGGCATCCACAACTTTTACTGCTCGCTGGGCGAGAACGGGTACTGGCAAGGAGGCTACTTTGTCCCCGAGAGGACATTCTGTGCGGTCCCCGAGGAAACCCACGCAGCATACCCGCTCTTTTCCCGCCAGGTGATGCCCGACGACGAAGTGCAAGCACACATGAGCATGTTCCATCCCGAGAAGAACGACGCATACGAGAGCATGACGGCAAAGGCGGCCGGTCTGGTTGTAGAATGGTTCGGAAGCGAGGCCGAGCTTGTGGACGATTCCAAGCTCCGCGAGCCACAGCCAGAGGAAGCCGAGGAGGACCGCGCCGTCGACACGGCCCTGGAGAAGACGGCAGAAGAGATTGAGAGCGCTGCCAAGATCCACCAAGAAGTCGATTTGCCTTCCCCCGTCGACATCGCAGCCGCGGCATCGCTTGTGCCGCAGCCCCAGGACGGAGACGGCGACCTCCTTGGAGATGCCGCTATCGAGAACGCAGACACGGAGCAGAAGCGGACCTACATGCAGTACCTCTTCCGTATCGCCCAGCAGACCGGGACCGGGACCGGGGTAAAGGGCTGGTGGCCTAATCTGCCCGGCATGCCAAATCTCCCGGACATGCCGAGTATGCCGAATATTCCCAGCATGCCAGCTCTGCCAAACATGCCAAAGGTGTCGTCGCTTGGACAGGTCTCGATGCCCAACGTGAACATCTTTAGAAGAAAGAGCCCGGCCCAAGCGCCTGCAAATGGCAATGATGAGGCAGGCCACGGCCGGGATGGGGAACCTGCAGCGACAAACGACCAGGCGGCTCTGCCTTTGCAGGCAACAGAAACGCCGGCTGCCTGACGACTTGAACGGACTGCCAGCTCGAACATTCGAACATGGCCTGTGTATTGAATGACGTTCTGAATGAGTCTGGATGTAACAGATACCCCCTTGCTACACAGCGCGAATAACAATATATGTGCATTCTACTTTATCTAATAAACGACACCTATCGTACCAAGCATTGATTGCCTCGAACCTCCATTCTGACATGGCCCTGTACTCAACTCAACCCATTGCTCTCTCTCTCCAAACCCAAGAGAAACGAACAAAGAAGGAAACAAAGCGTGATTGCATAAGAAATTCGATTCGGCTTGTTCAACACATCAGCCTGTATCCCCAAAGTCCGACTCGCCAAAGGGGTCCCGCTTGAGCAACTTTCCAAAGTGCGTCTTGTCGATGGGCTGGCAGTCCTTGCGAACTCTTGTCAGAAACTCCCTCAAAAACCTGACGGGGCTCTTGTCAAAAGTGCACGCGCCACGACCGCTCATGATAAACCCGTCGGCCGCGACGTCGACATTGTCGAGCGGCGCTTGGCAGGACAGCCCAAGCATATCGCACATGGATTTGTACTCGGAGAAGGACCCAAAGTACAGCTGACCAGAGAATAGGTTGAGCTGGTTGATGAGTGTCCGAGGGGGGCAGACCCAGTCGGCTGGCAGGGCGGGAACCGTGTACAGATCCAATCCGTCCAGCGGTCGTATGTCACGGCTCGGCGTCGGCGAGTAGAGGTGCAGCGTGGTGTTTGCTTTCTCCTTGATCAAAGGCAAGAGTTCGTTCGCTTCAAACGGGCTGATGATGACGGCGACCATGGCCTTGTCAGGTCCGCTGCTGCTGGTCAGGATCCACTGCACCGGCCTCTGGAAAGCGTCGAGGTGCGAGTCTGCGCATGCGTGGTGCTGGCCGGGATCGAGGGTGTCTGCGAAATCTCTTGTCACGAGCAGATCGCACGGGAACTGGACAGGATCGAGATGCTTTGTGGCGCTCGTGTTGTGCAGCGATTGAAACGCAGGCAGGAACCAGGAGCTCTTTGCTGGCAAGTCGCCCGTCGTTGCGAAATGCCTCATGTCGCCATGGAGCTCGTGTTTCTTGGGATCTGCCGGTGGTGGTCTCTCTTCCTGACGCTCTTTCTCCTTCTCTGGCGATAATTCGCGCTCCTGCTCCTCTTGGAGGGCCGACGAGTCCACGTTCATGCTGCCAAACTGGCTGCAGCGCTCTTCAATCAGTCTGGACCTGCTGCTTTCGTTCCTGGCGCCGTCGGGGTGTGGTGTGCGGCCTGGCCGATACCGATCGTCCAACGACAGGGCCTCCATCTCGAGAAAGCTACTGGCCCGATCTGCCGGTATCTGGTAGTCGTCGTCGGCGTGAGCCTCCCAGAGAGCGCTCTGATGGTCAAACCGCCTCCCCTGGGCGGCCCACAGAGGCACAGTCCGCTTCAGATCCGCGTGGGTTTCTGCGATAGCCCAGGACAACACGTCGGCCACGCCGATCGGCTCGTCGGGCTGTCGGCCACCACGCTCTCTGATGGTGGTGTTGATCTCTTCTGGAAGACAAAACACCACGGACTGGCCTTTGCCCAGTTTTCGCATTCTCATGCACGCCTGCACCAGCCGATCCTTGGTCACCTTTACCCCGAGAGTGACGGCAGCCCGGTAGTCTCCAGGCAGCTTGAGATCGGTGCCCCTCGTGTGGGATTCGTCCAGGAACACGACGCACTGGTCAAGCCGGTCCATGAAGGGGGATATCTGGAGTGGCTCAACGTGGCCGTGGCGGTCGAGGACTTGCATATCCTCATTGTCGTCGAAGAATATGGCTGCATGGACGTCGTTCCTGGCCTCAGTCGTCATATCCAGCCACTTGTGCACGACCTCGAAGTTGGTGAGCTCGATTATTTGAGCGCCCACGTCGAGGATGACCCGCACGGGCCGATCCATGGCCACCACGGCAGCCAGCAGGGCATCAGCGTCGGTCGTAGTCCTGGCGTCTCCGGCGGGGTCCCGCGAGGGCAGCGGGAACACCGTGTTCTCCTCCTGCAGCAGGTATCCGAGGACCAGCGCGTTCGTGTGCTTTTGCTCGGCAAGGTCGCGGAAATGCATGTCCAGAGGGAGAACCACCTGCGAATCGACGGTCCCGCTGAATCCCGTCGTCGGATACGGCTTCGCCGCGCCAAGATCCCATCCGGATGCCGAGAGCTTCTGGGGAAACTCTTTCATGTGTCTGGAGAAGACGATGTGCGACAGAAAGTAGTCGATGACGCCTTTGGCGTGGCGCAGCGGGGGGAACACGCTCGTCTTGCACTGCGCGGCATCCTTGAGATTGACGCCCTGCAGCTGGCGAAAGGCTTGCGGGAGCGCCGGAGCGTCGCGGACCCATTCGCCGTACTCGGGCATGGCCTGGTCCGAATTGACAAGGTGGCCGAAGGCGAGGAACAGGTCCTCGTCCTTGAGGCCGCCGTAGTAGTACGAGAGGCACGTCAGCGAGATGATGACATCTGGATGAGAGAACTCTGAGCGTGGCGTCGGGCTGTCCTTTGCGCGGAACGGGACCGCGAGCTTGGTCATGGGCTTTCTCGTATCATCGAGGCCGTAGTTGACGCGCCAGCGCTTCTCGCCCAGCACAAACCCAAGCACTCCCCCGGCCAGGAGACCGCGCAGAAGAAGCAGCGGGCCCTGTGTTGTTTCCGTCCAGAACGGTCCGTTCTCGACGCTTGCAATCTCTGCGTCGGCGAGCTGGCGTTTGCTGATGTATTTGCGCACGGCATCGCGCACGACGGGCTTCTGGTCGTGGACGGGGAACCCGGAGAGGCCCTTGTCGCAGATGTGGGTGGCCATGAGACCAAAGAGCGCGGCCTCTGCGTCCTTTTTGAGGAGTCGAGTCCTGGGGAAGGCTCCTTCGGCGGCGTCGTGGACCTCGATGCCCTGGGGCATTCGGTCCCTGACCTCAGGAGCCAGCTGTCGAACCAGCTCCAGGACGGCCTGGACAACGGTCCATCTGTCCGGGGCGAAATCAACCGGGCCTGGGGCTCCCATGGTGTATATGAGTTCGAATTTGACGCTAAAGTTCTCGTCGCTCTCGTCCACAATGTCTCGCGTCGTCGTGTCGAGGTAGTGCTGCGTCTTCATCAGGGACCGGCCAAGCTCTTGCTTGCCTCCGATCAGGCACTCGAGGCCCATGAGCTTGAACGAGAGAACGTGCTCTGGCTGGACGAGCATGATGCCTCCTTCCTCGGCGCAGCGCCGACACGTAGCCGCAATGCGCTCGGCCTCGGCGTGACTGAGCTCGAGAGACCGCGAGACTGGCATGTGGAATATCTGGCGGTCGACGAGGCCGCCCAGCTTCGACACGAGGACCTGCTCCATCTGCTTCCTCTGCGGCTTGGCCACCATGATGCGTACCAGGGGGGGGCCGTCGGCCACGGGGGACGCCAGCGCCGCGGCCACAATCGGCACGATAACCGACGTCTTGCCTTCGCCCATCATCAGCTGCATGACCGCGTTTCCCTGCGCAGGCTGCCGTCTCATCTCGTCTGCAATAGCCTCTTGCACCTCGCGGATCATGATGCCGCTCTCGACTTCGAGAAGCAGAGAGTCTGGGTAGTCGAACGGCCTCCAGTTGGTGTGCCCGGCGTTTGTTGCTTCCTTGATGAGATCCTGGTAATTGGGGCTGCCATCCAGGGCGCGGACGAGTCGTTCGGCACGCTGCACTCCGGTGAGAGCGATGCCGTACTGGACGATGGCGGACTTCCAGTCGCTGGGAAGGCTTTCCCATCTGCCACGAGCACGAGCCAGTTGTCGCAGGAGGAATGTGGGTGATATCTGGGGGGTGAGGTACAACGACAGCAGAAAGGCCCTGCTGCCGTTTCCGCCAGCGTCCAGTATGGCCCGGCGTGCCTCGTCAAGCAACCGGGCAACCCGGCCCTCGCAGTTGTTGAGATGCTGGCGCAACACATCCTGGAGGGCTTGCTTATCCAGACAAATCCGATCCTCTTGTGACCTGGCCTGGAGAAGCTCGTCCAGGCTGCGGCGGAGATCACGGGCATACCTTGACTCGAACGTGGTGTTGGCTCTGTGCTCTTCGCCATCGATCAAGTCCCTGAGTGGCGTGGATGACTTGGTGCCGTTGGCGCTGGCCTGTGAGGGCGCAAGTATGTCGAGAGTTGGCGCGCTGGCGTGGACGGACACAGGCGCAGGTATATCAAAGAGATCCTGTGTGGTTACGTAGCGACGCACTTCCATCCGACGCCCAATCTCGCTCTTGCTCTCGACACTGCGGGCAGGCAGGGCGAGTGTCAGTGGCTCGACATGCTGCTGCCTCAGGATCCTTGCAGTCGTCTCCAGATAGCTTTTCAGGCAAGAGTTGTTGTACCATGATCTGAACCGCGGATTTATAGCTCTGACCGCTTCCTCGACTTTCACGTATCGCCTGATTACAGCCTCAGTTTCTCCCTTGGGTCCGAGAGCCGCCTGAGATGGGAATTGATCGCAAATGTGTTTGACAAGTGATCCAATGGCCTTGTCTCGATTGCTTTGCCACTCACTCCTGCGCCTGCTGCGCGTCTCTTCTGCAGTCTCGGAGACCAAGGGTTGAAGTTGAGATTCACTACAGTCCCAAAAGTCAATTTTGAATCCGGCGAGTTTGACCTTGAGCCAGGAGGGACACGGTTCTGGACCGTCTTCGAGGCCGAATTTCTCCATGGCCGGAGGCAGAGCTGCGGCTGTGGCGAGGGCAGGGACTGTAAATAATCCCGCGATGGCGAGAACGACGTCCATATTGGCACGCTCCGCGAATGACACGGTGGCCAGCCACATCATGAGCTGGAACTTGTTGAAGGGCGGATCCACGCGAGAGCAGTTGGCCTGGGCATGGAGCCTGCACCACAGCATTGCCAACTGTGCGGCCTGGTCCTCTCCCAGCCAGTGTGAGTCGTAGTCAAATGAACCAGCACCGAGCGTTTCCCCAGGCCCCTCAAGAGGCTCCGACGCCGTCAAGAGACTCTGCCAAAGGCGCGAGGCCAGATCCGCCTCTGGGCGGCGTGAGAGGCACGGGCTTTGACGAAATAGCAGGGCGGCGACCTCGTTGGTTCGCTCTACCCTCGGCGAGGACGTGCCCAGATCCCGAGCTGCGTACTCCATGTCACACTCGGCAGGGGGGAGGTAGTCATCCGCCGCGCTGATGTTGAACGTGGACGTACGCGACAGATCTCTTCGCAGGAGAAACTCGTTCATCTCCCCAAGCTTCGGGAGGTCGATAACCGGTTTCGGGCGATACATGTCTGCGTCAAGAGACTGCCTGAACAGGCCAGAGACGGTGCTGTAAAAGTGTCCGCTCTGCGCGAGGAATCCAATCCGGTCTGACCACTTGACTGTCTGCATATCCTGCTCGTGTCTGGGATAGTAGCATCGTGTCGGCGTCAGCTCTGCGAGTCTTGCCAAAGTATCCATGTTCTCCTGGGTGAGATGATCAAACGACCTGACCGCCGCACTGGCCAGGATCGTCAGAGCCATCTCGGTGCCCGTGCTCTGTGTGAAGTGGTCAGGGAGACAAAAGGACGTCAGCGCGTGCAGGTGTGCCAGCAGTAATTTGCTCTGCAGGCTCCCCTTGTCCACCAGGCGGCCCAGTCTTTGATCCAACCTGTATGCATGGGGGGTCGTATGCGCCGGGCCCGGATCGAGAGAGATGGAGACTCTGACGTGGCCACCTTCTTTCTCGCAGCTGATTCCCCCCGGGGGGATGAGAACAATGCGATCTTGGATCCCGCTCCGGCTCCTCAGGACCAGCTTGTTGCCCAGGCCCACCAGAGTGCCGGCGTATTGGTCGGCATCGATGCGCATGCCGCGGAATTGGCGCGACTGGAGTTCGCACTCGCCCTGTTTCAGGAAAAAGGCGAGTTGCAGCCCGACAAGACCGACGTTGAGAGTCTGCGAGTCTGCCGTGAGAAACATGTGGATCCGCAGGGGAGCCCGAAGAGGCGAGAGAATTGTCGAGATCTCTCTGCCGGTCTCGCTTGCGGGATTGACGAGCGATGTCCCGCCCTCGCCCGTGAGAACCCAGTCTGCCGAGCAGGTTCTTGCCAAGGTGTACGAGGTCTTGGGATCGCGTGTCCATGGGTTTCCGATGGGGCGGAACTCTACCGTCCCGGAACTTGGGTTATACCAGTGGACGTAGTCGTCAACGAAAGCGACGGGGAGTCTGTCACGGAACACTCGGAATGGAATCAGATGGAGCGTCACATTGTCTGTGTCGGGTTCTGCCAGGCACAGCAGGTCCTGGGAGCTGAGGCCAAAGTGGACGGCGTGGCCCTGGTACGGACGCTTTGAGGAAAATGGAATCCCAGGCTTGGCACATGGGATCACTTGGAAGGCGAATATCCCAAACAACCGTCGGTAAGCCTCGTGGCGTTCGTACTCGCTGGGCAGTCGGGACAGCGGCAGTCCGTTGACAAGCAGTTCGCCTGTCAAGATATTGTAGTGCACCCGCAGCCCCCGTCCCATATCAGGATCTGGCTCCGTCCGGGTCGTGACCCAGTGGTCGGTATCTGATGTCGGGACCTGCCACCTGCGGCCCGACTGGCGTTTGTATTTCGGCCAGGCCTTGGCGATGGCGTCGTCGAGGCATGTGCTGGGGTCGTCGCTGGAGATGACCTGGTCTCGGATGATCGGGTACAGGCGCTGAGAGAGACTCTGCCAGCGTCGGCGCAATATGGGTACAAGTCCGTCTCCAGCCTCGGTGGCCACCCTGGGCGAGCACTCCTGGATCGTGATGGAGCACTGGATAAAAGCAGAAGCAGCCATGGCGTCACGCAGCAGCTCCTCCAGGTGATGCTGGTCCACGTCGTAGGTCCCGCAACACACCAGGGCGATCTCCATCGTCTTTGAAGAAAACTCGGCTCTCTGCATGTCGTCGTCGGTCTCGTAGCACTTATCCTGCAGTTGCTTCATCCAGTCGAAGGATATTTCCCGAAGCTTTGCCAGGACCCTGGTGGCCATCGTGCTTGTTGTGCCCGGAGGAGCAAATGACAGCACTCGGGCGGCGATAACGATGAACGTGCCCAGGGCCTGGATCGACTCCCAGTTTTTCTTCATCCGCATTGACGATTCCTCGATGCTGCCCAGCAGCTTGTGGCAGAAGCGCTCCTGGTGTAGAATGTCATGACCGGCTCTGTTGGCCTCGGTCTCGTCTGCCCTTGGCCCTGCTTGGTAGATGACCTGCAGAACAAACAGCGATGTCTCCAGCTTCTTGAGGTCAACGCTCGGACAGGCCATCTGGACCAGAATGTTTTCCCACTGTATGCGGTGTCCGACGGGGAGAGAGGCGAGCGCCCTGTATTCCATCAGTGACATGTGAGGCGGACACTTGTGCTGGGATGCTATGACGCAGTTTGGAGTCTCGTCGGTTGCGCCATCGAACGAGCGGGTGAGAAACGTTTGGAGAGACGATGCAGCAGCCGGGAGCTTGTATGTGCACATCTCCTTCACGAATTCAGTCGGGTTGAAGTCCGTCACAAAGGTTTTCCGAACGGGATCATGGTAACTGTAGCGCATGCCGTTCTTGACGCATACGCTGGACTGATCGGCTGTGGTGATCTTATGGGTATTGCGATGAACGTGACTGTTCGGCGTGGTCTGTGACGCCAGTTCAAGCCATTGGGCATCTCGCTCGGCCGGGGTGTTCTGGAAGTACCGTGATAAGGCCTTATATGTTTTGAGCGAGTGCAACTTATCGGGCTGAGTTTGACCGGTCTGGACGTACTCGTAGCCAAACACGTCGGCGAGGATGAACACGGTTGCCTGTCGCCAGGCACTGAAAGCCGGTGGGACGTCGAGTTCAAATACGACAGATCTGGCTTCCAGTGGCCTGTCCGGCAGGGGCCACTCGTGTGCTGTGATGGATATTGAACTCATTTCTTTCCCGTACCGGCACTTCTGGCAATCACTTTTATCATGTTTGGGAACATAATCCCTAACATAGGGGGACCACACTCGCACGAACTGGCATTCGGATTGGTGGTATTGTTGAGAGAGAGACGCATACAGCCTTTTCTTCTCCTCCAGCTCTTGGAGCTTCTCTTCTCGCTCTTTCTCGGCGGCTGCTGAAATCCGATCCATTAAGGATTGGTGTTGGCCGGATTTGTCGAAATATCGAACCGCGAAGCAATCTTTCGTGCCAAAGTCTTGAAGGATCGACCCGTGCCGACTCTTTCCGGAGCTGCGCGTGCAGAGGTGATTCTCCACCGCGAGCAGCCTGGCCATGCCCTCCTTGAGCGGCAGGAGAAGGTACTGAAGAGGCTTCAGCGGGATCTTGTGGTCATAATCTCTGAGCATCGGTAGGTGGGTGGTGGCTGCTTTGTCGCAGGCGACCCATAGCTCAAGAACCACGAGGATCATCTTGGAAACGGACTCTGGATTATCTTTGTAGTCCGCCCAGGCTGCGTCGCGGTACCGCGCCATCAAAGCTCGTAATTCCTCCACGGTCCCCTCCCTGTGAATGTTGTCCGAGAGCCACGACGCGAGATGCTCAGGAACCCACTCCTCAAACGACGCCAGGTTGTATCTGGAATAGTCGTTGGAAACGAAAAGAATGTCACGCGGTGCGGTGGTGGCACTGCAAACTTGCAGGCTGGCTGCGGGACGAAAATCAGTTGATTCTTGTGCCGGCTTCCTGGCCGCGATGCTGTCGATGAAACTGTCAAGCTCTGGCAGCGATAGGTGGACGTCTTTCTTGAAGGCGAGCGTTCTGAGCCTGCCGAGGTCAAGCGGTGCTGATTGAGCAATCACGGCTGACCAGTGCTTCTCAAGAAAGCCCTTGGCCCGATTCAACGCATCCTTGACGCGGCCGGTGCCAGGCTCGGATTCCCAGGACCCCAGTTTCAGCAGCCGTCGCGAGATCTTGGCACTCATGCAGAAAAGCATGTCCGGGGAGAAGGACGAGCCGCGATCCAAGGCGATCTCGAGGGCGCTGGCCATCAGAAAAACCATGAACAGTTTGTAGCGGCGTCGGCCAGTCTCGTCGTGCCCTCCGCGCCTGGCGAATTGGATCCCCATGACCACGCGAATGAGGAGCCACAGTGGGGAGCGATGCCAAGGCTTGCCGCCTTGCCAGAGTACCTCGTCGCGAGTGTTCTTCAGCAGCCTGGCGATCTCGACAGGGGAGCTGAGGGGCCTTAGAAAGGCCGTGAGGAGCTCGGTAACAAGGCCAGGGTGGGTAGTGTCATTGCTCTCACCCTGTTCCTGGCCTGCTTTTTTGACCTTTGGTATCATTGCAGCGGCGAGCTGGAAGCTCATCTTGGCGAGTGCCTGGGCCAGGGCCTTCTGGAAACCCGCATCTTTGAAGATTTCCGGTTTGATGGCCAGTGCCTGGCCGGGAAAGTAGCGGCGGAGGCGACCCGAAGTCGACATGGAGGCGTGGTTGAGTGGCAGTAGTTCAAAGACCTCGAACAGGACATGGTCAGTATGCTTGCTCATGATGACACCGGCATTCTGAGTGGCAACGTAGAGTGGAACTGTAATGTCTTGATGGGCATTAGCTTGACGTGCATAACAAGTGACAAAGAACTCGGTAGGACTTACTCGGTTCCGTTTCGACCTTTCTCAAGGCCGCCAAAAGCTGATCATCATCAATGTTACCAGCGGGACCTCTGACTTTGAGCAGTTCCGAGATGGCCTGGCGAACGCCGGCGACGACTGGCCGTACATCTTCCGCCACAAAGCCGGCATACTCGCCCAGGGCAGACGCAACGAGTTCGAGCAGTGAGTCTTCCGAGGCAGGGTCGCTGTCATCTTGCTGAGGCAGCTGAGGGGGCAAAAAGATGTGTTGGACGAAGAACTGGGCTGCCTCCCGGGAGAATGATGGCATCTCTCCCGAGCGTGCCATGAGCGTGGCGGTTCCAGTGGCGTGAGTGTTGAGTAATCGTTTGCTAGGATTCATGATCGATCTGACAAGGAAGAGTTCTCACGAATCCAGAGTTGAATTGAGAGAGCAGATTGTGGATTGATGAGGTGGATGGGATAGGACCTCGTGAGGCCAAAAAAAAGCAAGTCGAACGCCTTTATGATGCACGGAGGCCCTCCATGGATGGATGCTATTGGCCGTTGCGTGAAGAAGGCCTCCCCAGAATGGAGTCATATCTCTGCTGCCCAGATATCTCAACGTGTGTTATCTCTGACCAATCACTCCTTGATTTTCGGAGGCCTTTTCGAGTTTTTTCAGTTCTGGTGGCCGGTTTGCCGCTGTTCACGACGCCGCCCAGTCGATGTATTGCCATACTTCTAGCCCGGTTTTCTTTCTACGGTTGTATCCTGTTTTACCAATCTTCTATCCAAGTGTTTTGCATTCAGGATATGGATTCCGGGTGAACTTTGTTGAAGTGTTGGCCAGTGTCAGAATGAAAACCGGGCTGTCGATCTGCCTTGTGATGGGAAAGGCAGATATAATGTGATAAAACGGGACATATAAGTTGGTATGTATGGAAATTTTATTACGATTTTTTTATATAAGTTTATACTACTATTTTTTTGCCTGGGTCGGGTGGGTGGAAAATCTATCCCGCTATACAAATTTTAATGATAAATAAATAAATAAGTTGGTATACAGTGAGGTTCGTATGTATGCAGCGTGTAGACTACGCAATATGGTAAGAGGATAAATTATAACATTGTCTTTTGTTTATACCGGTTACTGAGCTTCAAAGACAGAGGGTATCACGTCTTACTGTATTTTTTTATCGTGGCATAGCTCGGATGGGATCAAAATCTATCCGGCTATACGAATCTTTAATTATAAATAACATTGTCTTGCGGTGACTTCATGATACTCACGGCAATGACAGTCATGCAAACGCCAAGCAATGTGTTTTTAGAAGATCCGACGATTGGTCCGACGCCCATCTCACGTCGTAGGAATATGCTTCAAGTACAAGGTCAGCATCACCAACAGTGGACCCGCCAGGAGTCGCGTCTTTCTTTCGGCACATGAGGCTATTTGCTGATCGGCTCCGTGCTGCTATCTACACTTCGCCATCTCTACCTGGACAGAAGGTTAAAAGATGTGGGAGGCCATGACCAGCCCAGAGACTCAGTTGCCACGCAGTCTGCCAAAAAACGAGTCAAAAGCCTCGTCGCTCCCGTACTGGATCGTGAACGCCGTTCGCGCAAACTGCTCGAGAACCGTGGCCACGTGCATCCGGCCAAGCGCCGCACCAGAATCAGCCGCATACATGACCACGCAAAGCACCGAATGCGTCAGGAGGCCACCCGAAGCGTCGAGATCCACCTTGTCCCCATCCATGGTGCACTTGTATCCAAGGTCACGCAGCAACTCGAGAAACAGGCCGGCATCGAGGGTGCCCGCCACAGCCACGGTGGCCTGGCAAAGCCAGGTTCCCACGGACTCGCAGGCCACGCGCGGCACGCCGACGTATAAGCTCTCGTGGTAGGTTCTGCGGATCTGGTCGTTGAGTTTTTTCAGCTTCTGCACCATGGCCTGGATGGCCACAACATCACAAGAGGCCGGCTTGAGCGCCATCGGGTTGGCGTCGATAATGGCTTCGGCCTCGGAGACGAGGCGCTTGCGCAGCCTGGCGACCTTGGCAGACACTTTGGAGTCGGCCTCGCACAACGAGCACTCGCACCTGAAGCCGTAGCCATCCTTCAAACTCTTTTGGCGATCTGCATACGAATCCAAGGGGCTGGTGTACGGCATGACGATTTGCTCGCCGGCTTTGATTCGTCGGTTGGCCCGGACGACCATCATGTCGCCGATGAAGGAGCGGCTGGCGTTGGGGAGGCACGAGTGGTTGGCATAAGAAGCGCGCAGCCAGATTCCCATGCTGCCAGAGTGGTCTGTCTCGGAATCTTTGCTGGGGCCCTTTGCGGGGCTGGACTTGACCTCTGCGCACGCAAAACCGTTGAACTCAGCAATGCTTTGGACCTGGAACGTGTCCAAGACCACGCGGCCATCCAGCCTGGGTGGTTCCTTGGCACCACCGAAGCCGCCCCCGTCGTGGAGATCAAGGTACCTGGCGGCCTGGCGCGGGTTGAAGGTCATTTTTTCGATGAGTGACCACAAGCAGAGCGCGTGGGTTCCCGATTTGGCGCGGTTTGAGTTTGGGTTCAAAAGCACCCAGCTCTTGCGTGCGTTGTCGTCTTTGAACTCGATGCAAAAGGCCTTTTCGACAAGGATGGCATCTCCAAACTCGAGATCCTTTGCGGCGAAGAGGCCTCGGCCCAGCTTCTCGCCAGCAGGCTGGACTGTGGTGTTCTTGGTGAAGGAGGCGTGGTCGAGGATCCGATGGTTCTTTGTGGCCGACCTGCTCATGGCCGCAAAGTCAAACTTGCCTTCGTCCTCCTCCTCCAGGCGCTTCTGGGTCCGTCTGACGGCAGCCAGGGTTTCCTTGTGGGCGGGATAAAGAGCGAGAGCCTGCTCGTAGTGGTCTTTTGCCCGCGCAAACTCCCTCAGCTCGTAGGCTGCCTCGCCGGCACGATACAGAGCCTTGAGATTGAGCTCGCTGGCCTGGCCGTCGAGACCACCAGCGGCGCCTGGGATGATGGAAGCGAGCGAGTCCTCGAGCGCCATCTCGTATCGAGAGAGACGAAGCAAGGTGCCGGCGCGGTTGCGGAGAAGGGTGCACCGGAGGTCCTGGCCAACATCATCCAGCGCGAGAGCCGACGTGTAGTGCTCCAATGCAGAAAGCCAGTCGCTTCTTTTGAAGGCGTCGTTGCCCAGCAGCTTGAGCTGCGTCGCGGATGGTTTGCTGGCGAGAGCCCTTGCCTTGCTACGCAGTTTGGTAGGGATCCGCTCATCCCCTGGAGGCAAGATGAACAAATCAGCAGCATGGTCAACCCTGACAATCACGGCACCATCGGCGGTGACCTTGAAGTACGGCTCCTTGACGGCGATAAACGCTCCTTGGGGAAGAACTTTCTGCGGATCCGCATTCACGGGCAGGTTGTAGATTGTGACGCGGGAGACATCGCCATCGTTGTCCTCGATGGCGTTTGTGATGGAGGTCATCTTGGTGGGCTGGCAAAAGGTCCTTGCCAGGAGAACGCGGCCACGGTGTTGTGTCTCGAGGCGGAGGTCACGGATTGCGATGGGGGTGAGCTCCGAGAGAGCCTTGAGGCTGGGCGGGTAGGCCTCGCCGATGAAGGCAGTGAGCATCATGCAGGTATCATTCAGACTCATTTGCTGCATCATGGTTTGGTAGGACTGGAGACGCACGCGCACGCGCACCCAGGTTAGCCAGGAGACAAGAGTCTGGAGAAAGCCTTGGGGGGGTGTGCGTGGTCTGAGTGTCCTTACCAGGGCCATGAACTCTTGCTCCAGCTGCTGGCGCGAGCGAACCATGGAAGACGTGGGCTTTTGGCCGCGGCATAACTTGGCCTGCTTCAGCTGCTCCTTCTGCCTGCTGAGCACTTCAAAGTAAGCGTCGATGCTCGTGTCTTTTTCCATGGTGATGTCAAGTCCAAGCGATGTGGGAAGTGCTGCGTGATTCTGGCGTGTTATTTCAGTCGGCCAATTTGGAGATAATGTTTGGCCTGTTGTGCGTTGATCTGAATATGGTATAAAACCCGAATTATTGTATTAAACGACGTAGAGACCATACGTATTTTTGGAGGTTTCCACAAGGTTATCGAAAATACCGTGCTCTTGACAAGAGAAAAGTGGTGGGATATTCAAAATATGAAGTGAGGCCTTTCAGCGGTGTCGTTTGTAGGAGGCCCTCCCACAAACGAACCAATAAGTTGCACAGAATGGCTGGTGACACCCGCAGAGCTACATAACCAGAATAAACACAATTATGAGAGAACATTGTATGAAATCGTGCAAGAGGCGATAGCAGTGAGGCCATAGTCAACGCTGATGCCACGAATTGTATGCACTCGTTGTGCTTTATTATCATATCTCAGCAACCGTATAACCTCAGGTCGCGTGACTAGGTAGCATAGTATCCGGTATTTATATATACATATAGAATAAGTATAAGTAAAGCCCCGTTAAATATATAATTGCCCACCCTGTATATAAAAGACGCCTCAGTCGGATATCCGGCAAAGCTATTTATTGAGGCGACTTTTTGTACCCCTGAGTGATTTAACTGGGATAAAGTACGCTCATCGTAGGGGTAGATTCCAGAGAACATATAGGAAGACCATTATGCTATTTACCAGCCAACATGGGATATATGCTGGACCTCAATATCAATAATGAGGGAAAGTCAAGCCAAAAGCGGCATCTTGGAAAAACGTCTATATTATAATACATATTGTCGCAGTAGTCATTGTAGGAGCACAAACGAAGACGGACGGTTTCTGGCAGGTGTAGATAATCCGTCTCCTGGTCGTAGCACTGATACCATCAACCGAAGCTTGGATTACCGCAAAAGAATCCGGCCAGTCATGCACATTGAAAATTGAATCTGCTGGCCCGACAGAAAGAGGCAGGCAATATGGCTTGTCCACCCGTCACATGGCAGGGTGCAGTTCATCTTGTTGTCATGGTATTGCCCTCTAATTCCCCGCGATGCCCAGGCCCACGCGACCGCTGTAGGCCAGGCCCGTGTTTGTGCCCGTCCGCTCGCGCATGCGCCTGCCCTCCATCAGCCCCCGGAGTCCTCTCTTTTGCAGCCCAACCACGGCGCTGAGCTCGCCGCTCCAGACCTCCCGCGTCGAGCCCGCGGCCAGCGACCCGCCCCTGTCGCTCTCGCCCACCTCGGAGCTCCACTCGGAACCGCTGATGCTGGTGGTGGCGCTGAGCTCGTCGCTGGGCGGCCCGCCGGCGTACGCCGGCACCTGGGTATTGATCTTGAGGCCGGCGGCGCGGGCAGCCAGGGCCTGGTCGGCGGCGGCCGACGCGGCAGCATCGGCGGCGCCCCGATCGAGCGAGCCGCTCATGCTCTCGCTGACGTAGTAGTTGGGGTTGAGGGTGCCGTCGATGCCGCGGCCGCCGCCGGCGGCCATGGCGGTGGCGTTGAAGACGGCGGCGGCGTTGCGCGAGTCGAGCAGCGAGTGCAGGCGCTCCACCACAGCCTCGAGCAGGCCGTCGATGCGGTAGGGGCGCGCGATCTGCAGCAGCGAGCACAGGATCTGCGGCGTGCAGAGCGGCGACGTGGGGACCGGCAGCGCCGACGTGTAGAGAAAGTGCAGCAGCGCCTGGATGGTGAGGTACGTGTGCGGCAGGTACAGGCAGCGCGGGCGCGAGTTGGGGGCGAGCGAGTCCGGGGTGGGCGCGAGGTTGATGGAGAGCGGGTCGACGACGGACTGCAGGATGCCGTCGGCGGCGCGCGCCGAGGGCACGATCGTGGTGCGCATGCCGGGGCGCAGGGTCATGGCATCGCTGCCGTCCTGGGTGGCGGTGCCCTCGCGGAGCAGCTGCACAAAGTAGGGCCCCCAGCGGCGCGCCACCACGCGCGAGTTGACGGGTATGCGCTCGCCGCCGATGCACAGAATGTCCATGTCGGAGAGCTCGCGCATGGCGAGCATCTTCTCGCCCAGCTCCTCCGACGCGCGCGAGTGGTAGCGGCCGCCGGCGGTTGAGCCGGCCTTTCTGGAGACGGTCAGGCCGGGGCCGCCGTGCGGCCCGCTGGCGGACACGAAGCCCGACATGGGCGCGGCGCGGCGCGGGTTGTCGTAGAAGCCAAAGGCCTCGAGCTCGACCATGCAGACGTTTGTGAAGTTGATGCGGCGGTGGTTGTAGTCGTCGACGAGGCTGCGCTTGCGGTTGCCGAGCACGACAAACATGTTGCGGCGGTTCCACAGGACGCCGCGGTTCCAGCTGCCCTGGCTGAAGACGTTGGCGCCGGCGTCTATGCGCGACCACGTCAGGGTCCGCAGGTCCAGCGCCCAGAGGGCGTACTCCTGCTTGGACGAGGTCAGGTAGGTGCCGCTGACGACAAAGTGGGTGTCGATGATGCCGCCGTTGGGGAAGCGCAGGCCCGGCGGGGAGTGGGCGCCCGTCATGGCCTTTTCCGACAGGGCGCCGTCGGGCGATCTGATCTGCAGCTCGAGCTTGACGTCGAGGAAGTTGTAGTTGGAGTAGATGAGCATCGACGAGCCGGGCTCCCTCGCCTCGGCGCTGATGCCGCCCTCGATCCGCTGGGGCCCCGGGGGGTGGTGGTGGTGGTGGTGCGGCCTGCCGAGCCTGGCCGACACGGCCGGGGGCAGGGGCGCGACGACGCTCCTATAGGCGCCGCAGCTCTTGCCCAGCGACTGCGTCGACGTCCACTTGAGGCTGCGCAGGTTGAAGACGCTGATCTGCTCAATGTAGTGGTTGGCGGCGTCCTGGCCGCCGACGACGATCATCTCGGCGCCGCCGGCGCCGTCAATGTGGATGCCGATGCGGCCCTCGTTGGGGTTGTTGGAGGTGGACGGGTTGTGCTGGAGGGCCGAGAGGGGCGCCCGGTGGGACGAGAAGACGGCCGACGAGGGGAGGACGCAGGCGCAGTGCGCGTACCGGCCCTGCGGGGGGTCCTGGGCGGGCAGGTAGGTCCACCTGCGCGTTAGCACGTCGAAGACGTGGATGTCGGACATGACGGTGACCTCGGGCTGCTGGGGCTCGGGGGAGGCGGGCGCGGCCGTGCTGGGGGACGGCGACATGCCGCCGTAGCAGACCATCTTGGTGTCGCCGAGGGGGCACATGGAGTGGAAGTATCGCGGGGGGGGCATGTCGCCGCTGGTCTCGAGCTTGGTCCAGTGGCGGCGGACCAGGTCGAGCTCGTACATGTCCGACGTCAGGGGCGCGGCCCTGCTGCGTGACAGGATCCTCCCGCCAAAGACGTAGAGCTTGTCGCCGAGTATGGTGGTGGTGGCGCCGACGAGGGGCCGCGGCTCGCGCCCGGTGGTGCGGTGGACATTGCAGACAAGCCCCGACAGGTTGGCCGACGACGCCGAGGCTGACGCCGACGCCGACGCCGACGCCAGCTGCTGGTTTCTGTGGCCGACCTGGGGCGACTGTCCTGCGGACTGAAGCCCGTTGCTCTTTGGAGTGGTGGTGGTGATGGCATCCTCCCTGGAATCCGACGCCTTGGGGTCCATCATCATGGCCGGTCGATCTGGAGAAGCAGGTTCGCGCTCTTGGGTCTCGGTCTCGCTGTCGTCCTCGCTATCGTCCTCGCTGTCGTCCTCGACCAGTCGTGTGAGGAGGTCGTTGCGCTCGGCCAGCGGCGTCAAAAGGCTGGCCGGCGACAGCTGGGGTGGGGTTTCGGGCAGCGGCTTTGAGAGGCTGTCTTGCAGGCTCAGGCTGCGGGCATTCTTGAACGGCGGGAAGCCTGGCGCGGTAGCGCTTGCGGCCGAGGGCGGATACCAGGTGCCGGGAAAGTTTTGCGCCTGGGCGGCGGCGGCGGGCTGTATGCGGAGCTGCGGTCGGCCGATCTCGTCACGGCTCTGCGGGCGCTGAAACCCGCGGTAGACGCCGGGGAAGAAGAGGTCGGCCCGGCTCGAGGGCGACGACTCGTCGTAAATGTCGGCGCGCGATGCGGAGCGCGATGCTGAGCGCGAGGCGGAGCGGGACTCGTCGCGCGACGGGGCGCGGGGGTATTCGTCGGCCCGTGACCCAGCCCGCTCGCGGTCGTCGGATCTGGAAGGGGCCCTCTCCCTCTCGCCAGCTCGCGACGGTGCTCTCGACTGCGACCACGTCAGTGCCATTGTGACGACAATAGAGGGTAGCTGGGCAGTCGTTGAGCTTCGTTCGGGCAGGGGGGTGAGGAGGTGTGGGAGAGGGCAAGCATACAGAGATATATCAACAACCACGTCACGTTTATTCGACTTTTTGTCGGTTGTGATGACTTGCCTTGCAGGGGCGCTTGTTCCAGGTGAAGCAAGCAAAGGCAAAGAGTCACCCACCACGCACGGGCAGTCCTGGGGAGCTGGGGAGCTGGGAGGCAGGGTTGCAAGGGTTTTTTGCTCTTCGTCTTGTTGCTTTATTTCCTTATTTCTTCTTCTTCTTCTTCTTCTTCTTCTTCTTGTTCTCCTCCTTCTTCTCCTTCTTCCTCTTCCTCTTCCTCCTTCTCTTTCTTTTCTTCCTGCTTCTTCCTTCTTCTTCCCTCCCTCACCGGCACCGTCGTAGCGGGGCGACAAGCCGACAGGGGTGTCGAAGTGAACTGCTTCGGCGCTCCCTTCGTTTGCGGGGAGAAGTGGCCAGCTAGCCAGTCGCCGTGGTGTTGAACAGCCGAACTCGAGGGGAACGGTGGTGATTGGAGTCTCGAATTATCTGGACATGTAAGAGTCAAAGCGAGCAGCAGCCAGCCAGTTGCAAGACCGGCAGGCACGATTGATGGATTGCGCGATTGCCGGGATCGAGCAGCTGGCGCATCTCACGCCAGCTGGCATCTAAATCCGCTGGCCGAGCATTATCTGAGTTTGCACAATTGAATCATTGATTTTATTACTACGATACATACTATCCCCCCCTTAACTCTAAGCTGCACCCTCGTCCTTGGAGCGGACCTTTTCCTCGGAAAGGGGCGTGAAGCGCAGGTACGGCTTGACGATGCGGAACTGCGGGAACAGGTCCTTGGCCTCCTCGTTCTTGACGCTCGGGTGCACAATGACATCCTGCCCCGGCAGCCAGTTGATGGGGGTGGTGACGCGGAACTTGTCGCCCGTCTGGAGCGAGTCGACAATGCGAAGCACCTCGGCCGAGTTGCGGCCCGTCGACGCGGGGTACGAGAGGATGGTGCGGATCGTCTTCTTGGGGTCGATGATGAAGACGGAGCGGATCGTAAAGGCGATGCCCTTTTCGTCGACGTTGGTGGTGTCTTGGTAGTCGAGCCTGGACGACGACGATGGCATCTTGTCAGAGCAGTGTGCGCTTGGCAGCTTTGCTGGCGCTGCTGGCAGACTCACATGTCGTAGAGGTAGGCGACCTTGCGCTCCTTGTCGGCGATGATGGGGAACTTGACGCTGCCGCCCGTCACCTCGGCAATGTCCTTGACCCAGCCCTCGTGGGACGCGACCGTGTTCGCCGACAGCCCAATGAGCTTGACGCCGCGCCGCGAGAATTCGGGCTCGAGCTGCGCGAAAGCCCCGAGCTCCGTCGTGCACACGGGCGTGTAGTCCTCTGGGTGCGAGAACAGGACCGCCCACTTGTCGCCGATCCACTCGTGGAAGTCGATGGGGCCCGTTGTGGTTTCTGCCTTGAAGTTGGGCGCAATCGAGCCCAGGCGGAGGCTGGGATGGACCTGGTCAGCCGACGAGTTACGGAGTCATGACGGATATCCACCGGACTCACGGTGTGGCTCTCTCTTCGGCCATGATCAGATACCAGATAGATTATAGAGTTGTTAGATCAAGCTTGGCAGTCTGCCTCTTTTGTAAATGTAGACACAACGCCAAGTTATGTAGATATCTTTTGTATTGCGACGCCATCACTTCTTCTCCCCCACCTTATGGCGTGCTGCGCAGCCATTGTGATTGGCTCCAACTCAAACTTCTTCTCACGCCATCGGGAGCTGGAATGTCGAGCTGGTGATTTGTCAGAGTACGTGTCACGTGAGAACGGTTGTCAGTACGTATCACGTGATAACTGATCTGGACGATTATTAAAAATCAGCGACTTTGACTTCATGATAATGTGTTTGCCAGATAATGTACTGCCTATCCATGTACTACATACAATGTGATACAACGTAATACACATCTTTACAGCCTGGCTCTCCCCGCCGAGATCTCTGCCCAGTCCTCGTCGCGAAACGGCACGTACGTGCCTCCGCGCAACCAGAACATGCGGCCCTCGCTGGTGGGCCGCACTCCCTCGTTGCGCAGCATGTGCTTCAGCTGCTTCATTGTTCCCGTTGTCGAGCTCTCCAGCCCGCGCATGACGCGGAGGAAGACTGGCCTCGCATACGACGGAAGAAGGGCGGTGACGTGTTGCCCCAGACCCTGAAGCGCCTTTTCCTCGTCCTCGCCCTCGTGCATGACGACGGCCGCACATCCCGCGCGCCCGTCGTGGTGTGGCAGCTCAACCCCGTACACGTTGGCTTCACGGACCGCGGCGTGGTTTCCCAGCACAACCGCCACCTCTGCCGTCGACACGTTTTCGCCCTTCCACCGGAACGTGTCCCCGATTCTGTCGCAGAAAAAGAGCCGCCCGTACGAGTCCTCTCTGACGACATCGCCGGTGAGGAACCAAATGTCTCCCTTGGAGAAGACGTCGCAGACCATCTTCTTTTGCGACGCCTCCTGGTTGTTGAGGTACCCCTGGAACACGACCGACATGTTGGCAAAAGGGATCCGGAAGATGAGCTCGCCGGGAGTGTTGGTCCGGACCCTGTGGCAAAGCCCGTTTGCGTCCCGTCGCGGCTCCTCCGCTTCAAAGTCCACCTCGATGATGGCGATGCTGAAATACATCAGCACATGGTACAGCCAGCCGGCGTGCCCGATGGCGCCGGCCGAGAAATCGCTGGTGCTGAGGTTGTACGTGGCCATGATGGCCTCGGTGGACACGTAGAACTCGGCAATCGTCTTGATGCCAAAGCGGTTTTTGAACTCTGTCCACACGTCGGGCCGCAATCCGTTGCCAACGGCCATGCGCACCTTGTGCTTGCGGTCGAGGTTGTCTCCGTCAGGGCCTGTCGCGGGCGGTGCCGAGACCAGGTACCGGCACATCTCGCCCACGTACTGGATAACGGTGGCGTCGCAGGCCCGCACCTCATCCCAGAAGCGCCTCGCCGAGAACTTGCGTCCAATCGCGATGGCAGCACCGGCCTCGACGGTGCAGAGCACGCCCACGATCGAGGCAGAACCGTGATACAGGGGCATGGACGTGTACAGGACATCGGTCGGCCGGCGGCTGGTCCACCGCGTCTTCATGACTGACAGGGCAATGGTTTTGCCCCACGGCACGATGGCCGCTTTGGGCAGGCCAGTGGTTCCGGATGTGTAGATCAGCAAGCCCAATTTGGAGATGCTGTGCGGGCCGCTCTCGGCTCGCTCCACGTCGGCGTGGCGGGTGGGCGGGGTGGCGTCGATGTCGGCGAGCGTCTTGTCATCCACCACCACCACCTTGACGCCGCCGAGCGACGCGCGTACCTCGTCCGTAAAATTGCCCGCAAACTCGGGCTCCGTCAACACGAGCCTGGTCCCGGCGGTCTTGACCGCGTGCTCCAGTGCCGCTCCCGAGTTATTAAAATTGATAAACGCGGGCTTTGCTCCGATGCTCCACAATCCAAACCACACAAACACAAAAACATCCGAGTTGCCAAAATCCATTGCGATCACCTCGCCTTGCCGGACCCCATGCTCCGTGCTCAGCCAGTGGCCGTACTGGAGTATGCGCCGGTACGCCTCGCCGTAGCTGTAGGTGCGACCGCCATAGATGAGGAATTTCCTGAGCGGGTGCCTCTTTGCGTTGTGCTCAAGTGCGTAGAACTGGTTCAACCGGCCCGTCAAGGTTCGCAGCCCAACACTGACGCCAGCACTGGCGCCACTGTATGCAAGGTGGAGGTCGGTCAGGAACAATGCGCGCGAGTCGAGGTATGCAAGGACTGCAACCGCAGCCGCAGCCGCTATGGCGAGAACGACTATCATGGAAGGGTTCGTTGAGGGTGATTGCTGAAACAACGGGCTTGACATGTGAGAGGGATGAGGAGGGATGAAGAGGGGGTGCCATCTGTTGGCATAATAAATGCTGTGATAGGCACCTGCATCCATCGTATTCGGAAGCGTCGGGTATAGAAACCTATTACGGCAGCTGTGCGGCAGACGCGAGCAGCTGGCCGAGTTGAATATCAATAACCCCTGGAAAACATACATTAACCGTAATGTGACTATTTTATACTGGCTTCTCCGATGGGCAGATGTATATGGGCAGGCAGAGCTAGGCGCCGACTTTATTTTTTAATTTTTATTTTAATTTTTTTATCATTAAATATTTGTACAGATTTGCACCCGACCTAGGCCAAAAATACAGTAAGACGTAGAGTGGGGTACCCCTGAATGCAACCACCCCTTAATGCAACTAATCTTGATATATTTTTACTACTACTATACTTAATTTAATATATTAAACTAGTACTTAAACGTCGTTAGTTTTTAACGATATTAGTATTATTAGAAAGGTTATTCCTTATAGATTACTATAATACTAGGCGTACTAATACTATAGTAGATATCGCGGCGAAAAAGCTATCCGTAGTAGTAATTAGCTAATACTATAGTATCCCTAAGTCTACGCTTTCGCGCGTACTTCGCGGCTAATAAATAAGGTCTAAAGCCTCGAAAAATCGTTAGTAGATATCTCTAGAGGTTAAAGATACTATAGTTAATTAGATATTAAACGAAGAGTTAGCTAGGTATACGCCTATAAAACTTTAAATATAGTTAATTATATCGAAGTATCTTAGCGAAGATAAACCTCTCGGCTAAAACTAGTTTATATACTTTCTATATTATAATAAACGACTAAAAACTAAGTTAATACGTTTTTTAGAAGTTTCTCGTACTAAAGGATATACTCGTAAGTCTATTAATAAATTCTATAAGTAATTAGAAACTATCTATAGCGAGAAAAGTATTATAAGAGCGAATACTATAAATTTCGACGAAATTAGTATAAAAGAAAGCTAAATAGGAGATAGTAAAGTCGTTAGTACTATCGTTATACGCGAAGCGAAAGTTATACGCCTAGAAGCTACCGATTAGGTCTTAATTCTTAAAGGAATTATAGCTAATAGCTAGAGGCTTATACTAGTTATTATCTATACTAGAAAGACGATATAATCGTAATAGTTTATATACGAAATACTTTAATACGCGTACGAATCTACCTTACCCGGATAGTTAAACTCTCGGATCGCGTTAAAATAGATTCGTAATATCTATTTACTAGAAATATAACTAAATAATAGTACTTAATATCTCCTTATCCTCGATTAGTATATAACTTATATAACGATCGACTTTTAATATAATTACTATCGGAATAAGGTCTTCTTACTTTATCTTCTAGTTTATAGTTCTTATATTCTTTAGCTATTAGATATTATAGTATTTTCGGTACTTAAGTACTTCTTCTATACTACGATAGCTACCTTCGATACTATAATAGTTTTAGCGCCGATAAATAAGTAATATTTCCTCTAAGCCTATTAAATAGTATCGGAAAAGGCTTTCTCTAAGTAGAATATTATCTCTAGTTTCCGAAGGGGTAGAATCTAGCTATATAATCTATCTAATATACTTTAACGAGAGGGTATC
The DNA here is from genome assembly GCA_026745395.1 of Tympanopsis confertula. NCBI lineage: Eukaryota > Fungi > Ascomycota > Sordariomycetes > Coronophorales > Scortechiniaceae > Tympanopsis > Tympanopsis confertula. Next base: position 17,468 of record JAOYNU010093912.1, on the reverse strand, counting down.
TTTATAGATAGTAATTAATAGCTTTCTATACCTTCTATACCTCCCCTAGTACCTATATTAGCTTTATAAGATATCTAGTATATACCGCGTAAAAGCGGCGATATCGTATAACTACTAAATTAAGTAGTAAAAAAAGTAGAAGCTTATAAATGCGATATCTACTATACTACTAGACTAATAGCTAAAGTATACTAAAAACTAAATACTAAATACACGATAATTTAATATTAGAAGTATAGATTAGAAGTATAACTAGATTTACGGAAACCTAAAATTCGTAGGACTATTAAATATAACGTATAAGACTAATTTACGAGGGTACTAGATATTAAGAAGACCTAAGTTAAAGCTAAAGAAATACGAATATAATATTAATACTTACGCGGTAAGGAGTAGCTAGAAGAAGTAAAAGCTATCGAGGCTCGGTCTATAGAAGATATATAATTATTATTTTAGGTTAAAATTCCGTAGTTCTATATAAATTTAGTAGATAAATACAATTTTTCGTTCGTATAGATATTACTATAATTAGTTGCATTAAGGGGTGGTTGCATTCAGGGGTACCCCACTCTAGTATAAACTCAATATAATAAGAACCGCGCCAGAGAAAGCAACAGTTCCACCATGTAGGAGCAGCGCCGATAGGATTGGAACCTGTTATGATATAATTAACCTGACTGACAGAGATCGACTTTATATTCCGTTTTCAGGTCCCTCCGCAGGTGTGCCAGCTGCCCGCACCTGGTACAAATCAATAAACTGCCGTTTCCCACGTGATTACCCAAGTGGACAACCACCACCGCTCATCATCATGGCGCGCAAGGAACCACCCCGCGAGAAGCCTGCCGACATCCGCCGGCGCACGTTGGTCGTGCTGTCGTTTTGGCTCGTCGTGCTGTGTCTCGGCGTTCCCATATGGTGGCGAACAACCGAGATATACCGCGCGGCCCTGCCGCTGGATGAGATGCTGCTATGGGACGAGGGCAAGGTAAATAGATAAATCCAAGGAACGATCCGAGGACGGAGCAGAGGACGCTGACACCATCGCACGCGCAAGGCGTGCAGGCCGGTGTTTCCGCTCCAGGTGTCGGTGCAGGCGCCGACCCTGGCGCCAGCGTCGGCGCAGAACCTCGTTCGCCTGACGCAGCACGCCCTCGACGATCTGAACGAGTTCTCCGGACACCATCTGCGACTCCACCTCGAGGGACCGGACGTGACCGACATGTCGTCGACCGAGACCAACGACATTGCGCTCACGCTGCGGCTCGCGCCGGGCGAAAAGAACACGGCCACGCTTGACCATCACGCCGCGCTCCTCGACGTCACGTACGCGCCCCACGCCCTCCCGTCGGCCCTGGCGGCCTTTATCTCGGACGAGCTGCGCGACATCTTTGCCGAGGAGCAGACCATAATCGCGTCGCTCCTCTCGCCGGCCCCCAGCAACTCAAGACTGGCCCCGGACAAGGCCGCAGCGCTCGCCAAGCGCGTCACGCGGTCGCTGCGCTACGCGCCCACATACCACCTCACCTTTTCGCTCTTCACGGCCGGCGCCGCGCCCAGCACGTGGGACATTGACGCGGCCATCGACGAGTACGTGCGGCCGGTGCTCGACGTCCTGTCGCCGATGCACAACTTCACCACCGACACCCAGGTGCAGCTCTACGCGGTGCCCGGCACGCAGGCGCAGGTGCTCGCCAGGGAGGATCTGGCGTCGTTTATAAACGCGGCCGAGTGGCCGCTTTCTCCTTCCATCGGCGGCGCGCCCACCGTCAACTTTGTCGTCTATGTCGGCAACCAGACCATCAACCTCGGCGACGACGACGGCGGCGGCGACAGGTCGCAGTCGTGGCTGATCCCACAGTGGGGGACCGTGTATCTGCTCCGCCCGCCCCGCGACCCCTCCTCGCCGTCGCACCTCTCGGAGAGCGCGCTCAGACAGCCCATGCTCACGTTTACGGGACACCTCCTCTCCCTCCTCGGGGTGCCTGAGACCGGCAGCCTGCCTCTGCGTCTTGCGACGCTGTCCCGCCTCCGGTCCGCCGACGTGCTTTTGCGCGCCAGCTCGACCCTCGGCTCGCTCGCCCGCCTCGCCAAGGCGCTGCCGTCCATCTCGATCCCCCCGACCGTGGCCGACGGCGTCGCCAAGACCATGACGCACCTGCAGCTTGCGTGCAAGAGCCTGGGGGGGCCGCAAGGTCTGCGCCACGCCACCATTGCAGAGCACGAGGCCGAGCGCGCATTCTTCGAGAAGAGCATGGTGGGGCAGCTGTACTTTCCTGACGAGCACAAGATCGCAGTGTACTTGCCGCTGCTGGGGCCGGTGGGGGTGCCGTTGGTGATTGGCCTGGTCAACGAGATCAAGGCGTGGCGTAAGCGTGCGAGGGAGGCCAAAGAGGCTGACGAGAAGAGGAAGGAGAAGAAGGAGCAGTAGCAGTGCGTGGTAATGAATGACTTATTATGGTGCGTAATGGATTGCCTCGTATTATGGTGCGTAATGGATTGATTCGTGATTGGTTTATTATGGTGCCTTTCGGTGTGCTCGGTGTGGTCGGTGTGTCGGTCTGTCTCACGATGCTGAGTCATCTATATAAATCTTTCCTCGACTTCTATCCCGACAGGGAAAAACCGGGATAATGCGCCGTGCATCCATCCATCCTTCTTCATCCTTGATCCAGTATCTATCTTCATCCAGCACTTTTAATTCTTGCCCCTCCCTCACACTTGTCTGCCCTCCCTTCACCATGAGCACGACAACTACTCCATCATGCGGCTGCCAGATCCCACGCTGTCCCTGACGCTTCCGAGCCTCTGTGACGACACAACCCTCGCCTGCCGGGTCTACCACCCGGTCAGCCTGTGGCAGCGCCATGCCGCCGTCGTCGGCCACCCGTACGCTCCAATGGGCGGCGACTACGACAATGGCGTCGTGCAACTCGTCGTGGCGACGCTGCTGAGGCTTGGCTACGTGGTGGGCACGTTCAACTTTCGGTGCGTCTGAAAAAAAAATAAGAAGAAAATAAGAAGAAAAAAACCCTTTTCGTCTCGGTCTGCTTGACCTCTGTAGCTGAGATCCTCTACCCTCAACCTCATTTCCAGCGGCGCACATCCCTCTGGAGGCCGGACTTCATGGTCAGCAAAACCAGAGGTCGCCGACTACTCGTCCTTTGCCGGGTTCATGGTCTACTACGTCCACCACCTCTCCGGCAGCACGGCCAGCGCTCCGCCACCACAATGCACGCCAACCCTCCTCATGGCAGGCTACTCGTACAGCTCCCTGGTCACGTCGATGCTGCCGCCGCTCTCGCAAATGCTGGAGCCGCTGGCGTCGCCCGCCCTCGGGTCCGCGGCCGCCGAGATCCGCCTGCGCGCCCAGCACCTGGCCGAGCAGCAAAACGTCGTCGTCGTCCCGCTCTCCCAGCAGCCGAAGCCGTGCTCGCCGCCACCGCCGGCATCGTCATCCCCCTCCCCTCGCCGCAGTCTGGCCGTGCGCGTGGGGGGCGACGAGGCCGCGACGCAGCGACGCAGCCACGATCTCGGTCATCATCAGGGCCGATCATCTTGTTCCAGCATGGACGGGGAGAGGAGGGTGCGGGAAAGCGTGGGCGAGCTGCTGGAAAAGACAAAGCTCAGGAAAAAGGGCAGCACGAGGAGCATGGGAACGGCCCAAAAATGCCCGCCGCCGCCTGTGCTCCTTGGGGCTGAGGATGCGCTGCTGCCCCTGAGACCGGCTTACCTGCTGATCTCTCCTCTCCAGGGCCTCATCGGCCGCCTTGCCGCCATGTCGTTCCCCACATCTCCGTGGAGGCACACGCCTGTCGATAAGCACGACGCTGAGGCCAAGCTGCTGGCGAATCCGACGCTGGCCGTCTTTGGCGACCGGGATTCCTTTGTCAGCGTGGCACGGCTGCGGGAGTGGTCGAGCCGGCTCACGGCCGCCCCGGGGAATCCCGGTTTCACGCCGGTGGAGATCAGCGGGGCCGGTCACATGTGGGTTGAGCCAGGGGTTGCCGAGTCGCTGGAACGCGCCGTGGCACGATTTGCTCAGGATTTGTTGCATAGCGTCGATACCCTTTGATCAATCAATCACTGACTAATAATATTTAAATCGTCTTACTCCTTCGTTAAGCTTACAAAAAACTAAATGGAAACTATAAAACACTAATATATATAAATTTTACTACCGGTTGCTGAGCTTCAAGACAGGGTACCGCGTCGGTGCCAATCTATCCGGCTATACAAATACAAATTTAATAATAAATATAAATTTTACAGAGGGTATCTCGTCTTGCTGTGCCATTTGTTGTGGCCCAGGTCGGATGGGTGCGAATCTATCCGGCTGAACAAATATTTTAATGATAAATAAATATAAACTTGACGTTGCAGAAAGAAAAGCTACCACATCACGTCTTACTTGTTCATTGCGGCATATATCCATCCGGCTGAGCAAATATGCTCAATAATAATATATTAAAAACTTAAAAGTATTGAATAAAACTGTAGTAAGAATACTTATTTAGTTGATTTATACTTACAATTTTCTAGATTTATATGAGTAGCTGTAAAAGGGAAATCGTTCCCCCAATGTATGTATGTATGTCTTGCTGCCCCCATCTATGCATTATGCCTTGAATGTCCTCACGCATACGTCGTCGTCCTGGATGCTGACTTGTCTGTGTTGTAAACGCCTGCCAAATTCCAGCTTGCTCTCCTCAACCCCGCGCCGTCGTGTCCGATCCACAATGATTCGGTATCGCTCTCGTTTCCCGAGTCGTCCGAGTGGTCTGCGTCCACATGCCCGGGCGACAGGAGGTCTGATTCTGCGGCCAGGCCAAAATCGAACTCGCCCCCCTCGGCCGAGCATATGGGCGCCGTCATGGGCCCGCGCAGCCGGTCGACGGCAAAGAGGCTATGCGCCGCCCTCTTGAGGCGGATCCTATGGCGGAAACAACTGGCAGGATGCACGCTGGCACCGCGGCATCGATCGACGCCGGCAACGCGCTGCTCTGGGTCGGCTCCTTCTTCTTCTTCTTTTTCTTCGTAGTCGTAGTCGTCGTCGTCATCGTCGTCGTCGTCGGTGAGTTTGGCAGTGTCCAGGAAGCGGCGACGACTGTGGGCGAGCTGCACGCTGCCGCCCGAGGAGCGGCGGCGGTGGCGGCAATGAGGTTTGGGTGCCGTGTAGGCCGCGGGTCTCCGACTGGCACCAGCAAGGCCGAGGCCGTCGGCCATGCTGGCGGAGAAGATGGCTCTCGCTCGCAGGCGGTGAACGGCACGATCGAGGGCCAGCTCAATGGCGCAGCTGTCCCGTATCCTGCTCAGCTTGGGCCACGCGGCGCGCTCGCCGGCGAGGCCGGCGCGCAGCATGAAGTCGCTGGTGGGATTGCTCAGGATGGAGAGGAGGTCGACCGGCTCGAGCGCGGGCAGGATGTTGATGTCGCCGGCGTACTTTTGGCTGAGGACGCTGCGGACCTTTGTCATGAGGTTGGGCAGGATGCCCATCTCGGCGAAGAACTGCAGCCTGTGCAGGGCCTCGTCTCGCGCCAGCGAGACGAGGGCCCGTCTCCAGCCAAAGGTGTCGGTGGACGGGCGAGCGGACGCGGGGCGGGCCGGGTCGACGGTGTCGTCGGCGGCGAGGAAGGGCACGACGTGGGGGTTGACCTGCGAGACGATGAAGTGGTTGACGTTGAACATCTCCGAGAGGCGGCTCATCGGGAGGTCGTTGTCGACGGAGCCGTCGATCCAGCGTTGAGGGGTGGGATTCCACTGGCGGTGCACGCCCGATACGGGGTCCTTGACGAGAAGAGGGGCGGCGGTGAAGATGAGCGGCACCGAGCACGACGCGGCCACGGCGGACCAGATCATGACGTTGGGCGCGGTCACGTAGTTGAGCAGGCGCGGGAGCTCGTAGGCGGTGGCGCTCGAGACGCATATGTTGAGGATGCGGCGCGTGCGGTTGTAGGCCTCCTGGAAGGTCAGGTCGCCGAGCATGATGCGCATGACGCGCGAGAGGTGGCGGATGTCGCACCAGTTGCCCTGCGTGAGGAGCAGGCGCATGTGGCCGAGGAAGCCGCTGTCGCCGCCGGGCCCCGGGTCGTCAAAGACAGCCAGGTCGACGTAGGCGAACTCGCGGATGAGCTTGGGTATCTCCTCGTCGGTGCGCACGCAGATCACGGCCGACACGATGCTGCCGGCGCTGGCGCCCGATATGATGCGCGGCAGCAGCGACGTGTCGAACAGCGCCTTGGCGACGCCAATGTGCGACATGCCAAAGGTGCCGCCGCCCGAGAGCAGGAGCGCGCTGCGCCCAAACGACTGCCGCGCAAAGAGCATGCGCTCGAGGGTGTCGCGGGCCGTGGCGTCGGAGCTGGTCGGGGCCGTGGTCCTGTCGACGATGGCCTCGATGGTGAGCATGGCCGACTCGACGTAGCGCTCAATGAGCGTCCTGGTGCCGATGTGGCAGTGGCGGTAGAGGTCGGCGTTGCCCATGCCCCCGAGGTTCCGCGAGAGGCTGGTCCTGACCAGGTGCATCATGGCGCCGACGTCTCCTCTGGCGCGCGCCGCGTCGAGCTCGCGCAGCCGCTCCGCGACCAGGTCTGGGTCGTAATTGCCGACGGGCGCGTCGTCCGTCTTCCACTGCGAGTTGCCTTCGAGGATGTCGAGTTCCCTCGCCGCCGCCTCCCACGCTTTGAGCGACTCGGCCGCTGCCATGCGCTCGCACACGGCTCGACGCCGCTCGAACAGACGATCCGCGGGGCCAGCGGAGCCAGCGCCAGTGGCGAGCCCAGCCAGGCTGCACACCAGGTTCCGCGGTTGTTGCAAGGGCGGCTTTGCCTCATCTCGTGTGCCGGTCGGCAAGACGACAAGGTCTGGCATCGTGGTGCATGTCTGGGCGCAGGAAACAATTGTCTCGTATGCCAGCGAGCGAGCAATCTGGGGAAGAGCAGGCAGCTGCGGCGTTGGAGGAGATGAAAATAAGAAAAGGGCGGTCTCGTGGCGGGCCAGGCACACTATATATATATACACGCCGTAAGCGCGAGTCCGCGAGGGAGATGAAGATAAGATTATAATCACCAACCGCAGGGGACTTTCCGGGTTCTTGCCAGGGGAACTGGCATGTGATGGGTTCGGCACGCGACATGGCTTGACTAGGAGGATCCACGTGTCCAGGTCACCAGTTAATATCACCAGTTAATGACGTGCAGACCACGTGATGTCCCATGGGCTGGCTACAGTAGTGAAAACATCTCTCGGGATGCACGCTGGACCAAAAGACTCGAGTCGAGCAGTCTACAGATTAATTACGTTGATCCGAATTGATACGCAGATGCCTACTTTTCCACCCCAGAATGTCCATGAATGTATAGCAGGCAAACCCTTTGACCCTTTTAGAGTGGTGGTTAGGACGACTAACTATGCAATGTAATCCGGCGAACATAGGACACAAACTTCCTGGCTCCCCCCAGTGGCCGGCATCTCATCTTTACTGGCGAAGCCTGTTCGACTGCCTCCACCTCTCGACGTCCTCCCTCGAAATCTCCCGCAAAAGGTTGACTTGGGCAGCCTTGCCCGTGACGGCTCCTTGGGCGATTTCGGCCATGCGGCTGAGCACCGTCTTGGAAACGACCGCGTACGTCGCAGTGTCTGCCAGGACGCGGATGATGCCCATGCGCGGGTCGTTGGCAGATCCGTCGTGGACGCCGTCACCCAAGTCGCCGAACCACGCGCGCAGAGACGAGTTGTAGTGTTTCTTGATGAGGTCGCGGTTGTCAGCCACGATGTCGGCTTTTCCCGACACCGAGGCCCACTCGCCCGACGAGTTGATGAACGAGATGTTGATGTTGGGATCGGCGGCGAGCTCGTCCGTCTTGTGAGACTCGGTATTGGTGTAAAAGAGAAGGTCCAGGCCGCCCGTCTCCTAGACAGATGGCGTTAGCGGCGGGGCGCCGAAAGGGCATGGATGCAGAACGAACCGTCGCGGCGAGAGCCATGCACCGCGAAATGAGTGCGCCGCTGCTTGCATTCCGCGTCGTCATCATGCCAAACTTGCAGCTGTTCATAAAGCCGGCCAGGTCCTTGATCTTGGTTTCGAGGCTGACGTCGTCGTCGAGGTTGGCGGCCTTGTAGGGGTCAGCGGGGGCATTGCCCGTCGACGTGTGCGAGTACTGGCCAGACATGACGTATGTCTTTGGATGGTATGGTGGATGGTGGATGCTGGTGCTGGACGTGAAGTAAGCTGGTAGTGTGGAGGCTTGAAGAGAAAAAGATGCGAGCCTTCTTTAATTTATACACCCGATGAAGGATGACGGGCAATGACGACGTTGTCGAGAAAGCGTCACGACTGAGACATGGCCGTCGTCGTCATCACACATGACGTCAACGAGACGTGGGCATCGGGTCGATCCGTCAGACCAAATTGCCACGAAACCGAAATACGCATCCGAATGAGCGTCTGGAACGTCGATATCGGTTTTCTGAGCGCGTTCGTCAGATGAAGTACATCGCCACACCTGTCTGCCAGCTGTTCTTTTGGTGATAATTCGTTGGATAAGAAGTCACTCTTTGTCCAGAAACAACCGCTACCGAGAATGCCAGCGAGGCATCCTTTCAATGGGCACAAAATCTGTCTGCGACATCCGGAATATCCAACAACATTGACCCAGATACATACACAGTCTGTACGGGCCTCATGGAAAGGCACAGTCCGCAGCACGCACTGCGACGGGCGATTTTTGATGCCGGGATTCTCGGCCACGCGGTCCTCGTCGTCGTTTTGCACCTCACAAGATGCATCCTGATCGAGGCTCTTGGGATTGCCGAGAACTCCAATATATGCTGCCGGACTGGGTCGTCAACTGATGCACGGAGGTGTACTGACGAGATGTGCCGTATCAAAACGTGCATTCAAGCACATCATCGGAAAGGTAAAGAGTGTGAATGCGGCTGTGCTGTGGTTGGTAACGAGGCAAACTTGGCAGATGATGGCGGATACTGCCATCATCTGCTCTTCTTCGGAGCTGTTTGAGACCCCTGATCATTATCATCATCATTTACAATAAAAAAGTAATTCCACTTGCTGCAAAAGACGCTATATATGCCGCATAATCTATACTCGTATGCTCCCGTTCATGATCCTTGCTCCCTTTCTGCATCTAATCGACAACAAGGTGGACATAGCCAAACACCGAGGCGATCAGGAACAAAAACTCCAAAAACGCCAAGACGCCCGCGATAATCCCCGACTTCTCCGCCTTCCACCCCTCCACGTCGGGGTCGCCGTCTTCGTCCTTCTTCTGCATCATCCGCCACAAGGCCGCAAGGAAGAGCTCGATGGCGATGCTGATCCCGAACAAAGTCCACATGACGCCGGGCCCGCACTTGTGCCATATGCCGTCGTAGTTGGCCGTGAACAGTTGCCCGTCGGCGGGGGGGGCGGGGACATATGGCTTGGGCGCGGTCAGAGGCGTGAGGTTGTAGTGTATGAGGAGGCAGAACATCATCTGGATGATGCCCATTGGTAGGACCGACCCGACGAGCAGTGTCAGAACGAGCGTGCTCCTCTTTTTGATGTCGTCGGCGTCGGGCCCAGTCTTGGGCGGGGCGGCGGGTGCCGCACGAGACATTGCGTATCTATATCCCGGGGGGAGTCCGGGCTTGCTGCAATGTCACTGGGGCGTCAGTAGGAGGGAACCAGGGGGGGGTGTGATCGTACCGTATCCCAGCGGCCGACATTGGCATTGAAGACATTGTGAACTGATAATGGAAGGCCGGCTGGGAAAAAAGAGGATAATGAGGGATGCTTGCTATGTGGAAAGTGGAAGTTGCAAGTGGTAGGCTGTAAGTTGTATGTTGTATGTTGTATGCTGTATGTTGTATGCTGTATGCTGCAAAGTGAGGTTTGTTCGTATCGAAGTGGCCTGATGGAGGAGAACGCGGGTATTTGTAACCATAACCAAGACTCCACGAACTCTAACGAACTGCAAGGCCAAAGTCAATAAATAATTTCACTTAAAAATCGTCATCTCGACATCGCATACACCTTGTGATTAATAAAAACCGAATGTCCAGCAGGGACATGCTCGCACCTACAGCGGTCGTTTCACGTGTCAGGGGACTGTGAGCTTCCCATACACAACGGGGGAGTCACGACGCGGCACAAGGACTTGCCTTCTAAGCAAGGTGTCATAGCACCCCCTCGAGCCACAGTGTCATAGCCCTGTGGTCTATCAAACCAAGTAACAAGGTTATCATTATCTATCCATCCATCGACCACTGGCGACAAACCACCGGCTATGCCCTTGTCCATTGATAGTGTTATCCTTTAGTGCACGTAGGAATACTCTACACCATCGTTATTTCTGCTATTGCTCATTTCGGGCTATTACCAGTTCGCAAAAATCACACCAAAGATGTGCCTACCAACGACGAGTGGCTCGTTGGATGAATCGGACATCAGCGAGCAACACGTGACGCTGGGTACATGGCGACGCGAACCGCGTCGTCGGGATCCATACCTACCCGCAATCAGAAGATCGTTCAGTGAATAGACTTTGAAAAATCACCACCGGCTATTACGAGCCATGACACAAAAACTCTATATCAAGAGCTTGCTTTATCGGCTAAGCTTCTCGCCTTACCCTTCGGCACAACTCAGTCTTTCGAACACTGCTGCTCTGGCAAGGAACGACAAATACCGATGCCCCCCCAAGTCGAGAGTGATACCATACATGTCGCCTTTTGCTGCCACGATGATGAGTGTGATTCCCAGGAAACACCTCGCACCCATATAACTTGCTTATCGATAACGCTCCAACAAAAGCGACTGCATGGCCGCCACCAAACTGGCCACCAGGAGCTCCTCCGGCACGCCGACGTCTCTTTCTGCCATGCGCCCAAACACCAAGAGCGCGAACACGCGTTTCGACAAAGGTCCCGTCTCTGCCACACCCTCCACCTCAGCAAAACGTCGGGCCATCATATGCAGTCTGACCCAGCCAGTTTCGCCAACGCAACACGCCCGTGCCCAGACGACCCTTGCCGCAACACGGTACGACCCGGAGCGTACCGAGGGCGTGTACAACTACAGCATCGGCATACTGGCCGTGCTTTCGCTCTTGTCGGTCATCGTCGTACCCTCACTCACATCGTGTGTAAGCCGGGCGCTATTGCATGGGGTTGCGCTCCAGAGCATGGTATCGCTCTCGGCCGTCTACGCCGCACATGGCGCGTCCGCCAGCTTTCCTAGCGTCGTGATGGGGGTGGGTTTTCTGGGCATATTAGCGATATGCGTAGCGTGGCAATCTTGCCTTTTTGTCAGCGTGTGCATTGAGCTTCTGGCTTGTCGGGGACTGTGGTATAGGTAGCACTTTATAGGCCATCGCCGGTGTTGTGGGACGCTCACTGTTATTAGTATGATGCATCATAAGAGTAGGATAGCATTCCATCCATCCAACTGCCAATCCAACGTTCATTAGTCCATCAACTGCGTTTTGTGGATACCCATATCACGTGGTCTCGCCAAACGGAGCCATTGTTGACGCTGACAACAAGACTGGCTTGCTTATTCAAATACGGATGCAAATCGGCCCGTACGGTGGGCCTTCACGTGTTGCACGCTCGCTTCCAGTTTCCTTGTCTTTCTCGGTCATCGGTTGCTGGTGGGACTTTTTTGCATTGCACAGCAGTCTATCTAATGTCTGGCCCCTGCCTGTGCTCAGCTCGTGTGTGCGAATGCACCAGAGTGCATCCGCCCAGTCGGTTACCCGAACTGTAATATTGCATGACGTCTTGCAACGCCATGATTTGCATCTTCTCCGCAAGCTGTGTTGTCGTAAACAGGTAGTAAAACAAGATTCCTGGGTGGTAAGCACATGCGCAGACACATGTGATCTGTTTTCCCTGTTTGATTTGTGTTGAAGGCGTATCTAGACGAGGTATGCTCGATCGGAATGGAATGATGAGTATTCGTCATCAAGCCCGCAGGATGCGTCCTGTCATGGAATCGGTTCAGTCGCAGGTGATATCGATTCACTCTCCCAGAGCATAACGTGCCCATCACATGATTATAGCAGAGTCCTCGAGACAATGTGCGTATTCGTGTGCTCAAAGGCCACTACCCACAGCATGGAATGTGGCGACCTGATCTTGGTTTACACATCTGTAGCTTGCTACAAGTGCTCTCTCAAGTCCAAGGCTCCAAGTCCAAGGCTTCACGTTTGCAGACGGCATCAAGAAGGAAATCTAGAATGTGTTTAATGCCAAACATACATAGTTGGTCCTGACGGTCTGCTTAGGGCCAGCCGGCCTCTCTGCCAAATCAAATTCCTATCCCACAACGCTAAATCAAAGTGAGCAGTGAACGAATTTCTGCCGATTTCAAAAAGCTGGTACTCCTGTATACAGCCATTCAATCATGTCGTAAAGAGAATCATAGCGGCCCCGACTCAGTTTGTTTCGGGCCGGCTTGCAGTCCAGACCCATCTGCTTTTTTGTCAGCACACCTGGATCATGCTTTCTTTCTCTACCCGTCGGGCCACTCACAGTCTGCAATAGGACCTTATTCGGAGGGTGCACAGCTCGCGATTGAACTTAGCAATCATGGCGTCCACCTCCTCCTTCGTCTTCCCCAGATGACGTGTGAATGGTGCCATTGATAGGGCCTCGACGCCGCATACGAGTCCCAGGTTCAGCCACCGCGACGCGATCCGGGGCGCCGCCTCAAGCTGCCAGGGGTTGCAGCCGACCGTGACATACTTGTCTTGGATATCCACGAAACCAGCATTCCGGAGCCAGGCCTTGCGCGCCTCCGAAGACACGTTTACGGGGTAGCCCGCAGTAGCCATGGCGTCTTTGAAGAGGTCGCTCCACTGGCGGAGGGTGGCGTTCTCTGGCATGGTGTTTCCGTCCGCACCGATATCCCAGTCGACCTCGAGGTGCTCGATCCGGCCGCCCGGCCGCAAGGAGTGGAATGCTTTTTCGTAAATCCCGGCCCAGTCGGCGATACAGCCGGCCATCATACGGACATAGACAAGGTCGAAGTCGCGGCGAGGACCCCACTCGGGGGGCTCGACAATATTCCATGGCCCCTCGACGTCAAAGTGGTTGAACACGCAATTTGTCAGCTTGCTATTCGGCCGGTCAGCACGAGGTCAGCAACCCGAGACTTGGCTCGAGGGGGGGACGACGACCAGGAACCGCTCACGTTGTAGGCTGCATCTGCGCTTGGTCGATTCCCACCATGCGGAGATTCGGGTATTGCCTTGCCTTGTCAGTGCCGCGAGAACGAGTGGTGCGCCGGGTTACGATGGCTCACTTTGCCATTGCGATGGCCCAAATTCCGGTGCCCGCCCCCACGTCGAGCACACGTGTTTCGGCGTCTTCGTCGATGGGGGTCTCATGCAACGTCAAGAGGGCGCCCGTGAAGAACTTGTGGAACACATCGAGCCTATCACGCTCATGCTGTAGATACACGATTTAGATGTGCTATCGGGGGGGTGGAAGAGCGTCAAGGGAGCAAACCTCGTCATAGGGGAACTGAGAGCGACTATTAAAGTATAATCGTCCGTTTTCCCTAAAGGCACCGGGGTTGTGAGGGTCGAGTATCTCATCGCCCATCATGGGTTGCGGTCTGGGCTGTTATGTTAGTCTATCTGCTTCTCCGTCAGACGAGTCTGGCCCATCAACGTACGAGGTCTGCGACATTGGTCCAGCACCACGCGATTGTTTGAGAAATGATTCCGGTATCGATGCGACAAAGTGCCGGTGCTCGGGACGAGTGTCTTGATCGAGGGCTCGGATTGGAGACGACAAGACAGTGGAACGGAAGCAAGAGTTGAGAGTCGGGCCTTGGTCGCTTTATGACGGGGTCAGATTCCTCAATCGCAGATTGAAGATTCGATTTGCTCATGCAGCCAGGCCCCCACAAGTAAAAGGGCGTGGGCCAAGAAAAGGGATGTGAGGTGACATTCATGGCGCAATGCAGCCACTCAAGTGTAAGTACAAACGGTGAAAGTCCCTCAGTTACCCACCACCCTTCTCTCATCTTCTACATCAAACGAGGCTTTCGGTATTGTTTTGGGAATCGGCACGCGCTGACGTTGCAGTGCTTTTACGGTCCACAGATGGTGTGGGGAGAAGGAGTGGAGGGGAGGAGGCGAACAAGATAGCACGATCAACGATGGCCTCGTCCAAGTCGAAAGACCCTCGCACCACAGACGCCACCAACGGACCAGTTGAGCTCACAGAGGTCGGGTTCGACAACGGTAGTACGTTAGGGGTCGGGGACTCGCAGTCAGACGAAGACTACACCGTGCCCTTTTTTCTTTTTCTTTTTCTACTATTTCTTCTTCTTCTACTAATTCTTCTACTAATTCTTCTACTAATTCTTCTTCTTCTTTTTTCGAGAATTTGTCGACCGGAGTCGGATGCACTTCCAGGTGCGGGTGCTGCTGGCTTGATCATGTTACTGGGCAGGTGCTGGGCGGGCGTAGCTTCCGGTCGAGAGACCCGGTCGCCACCTCCCACTGAATGACTCGGGTTGCCCCCTCTCCATCACTTCTTCTCGAGGCAATACTATTTGCAACTGCCGAGTCACAAACAGGACACGTGGTCTCATGCCAATAGCGGTGGGCTCGTAATCAGGCGTGGGATCGTTGGGGAGAGATGGTCTACGTGCAGAGATCTCAAGATCGAGTTTCTGCTGTAGCTGAGTTGAGGTGGAGCAGCAGACCACACCCACCTGCACCTACCTGCACCTGCACCTTCCGTCTTTCCCTTCCGCCTTCCCCTCTTTCTTCAAGGACGAGATCGCGATCAACACCGTGTTGGTTCCTGAAAGCATGCTTGAGACGACCGCGTATACTACTGTCAACAGTCTTTTGTTACTCGCCAACATGTACTCAATGTTACTGTGTACACGCTCGCCCAGACCGCCTGGGAGAAGCAGAAAACAGACAATAATGACGAATCGTCGCCATCGACAAGGGGGCCCCGGCTCTACCCCTCTCGAACCATCTTGCAGTAGCCTTGTCGCCCCGCACGCAGATAAAAAAAAAGGAGGAAAAAATAGTTCCCTAGCGAGAACGCACGGAGGCATAGATGCCGTGGTAGTACCGTCCGTCATTGACTGGTTGTCCGCATCCGCAGATCATTGAGAGTCTGAGGGCTTCCATTACTCCGTCGGAGCTGCAGCGTGGAGTGCATCGTTGCTTTGCGGGTCGAAACGTGCCACCAAATGGCAAGCAAACCGGTCGGTGTAGCCCCTCGTCTCTGCCGCACAAATGGGGTCCACGGTTTCAACTCACCCAATGCAAGCAGCATTTCGAACCCAGAACTTGTGGCTTGCCCAACCACGTCAACGTCACGAGTTGTAGCAGCAGTCATCGGGCCGAAATCGCCGGTCGTGGCCGTACATGCACGGCTGGGTCGATAGAGTCCAACCAAATTTGTCCCGGTCCGGCGCTGCGGTTGTGCTTGTCCGACACCCGAGTGGGCCTGATGCACGGGTCTTTTGCGCTGCCTGTCTCGTTTGACAACGTGTTGCTCACCCAAGCCAGTCAGTCGATATCGCGCTCTTTCGGTCCCGATCTGACGCTACTACGACGTTTTGGCTTGTGATGTTAAACGGCTGGCCGTCAGCCCAGTCTGTTAGCTTCGATCCGCCATCTGTCAAGCTTATATCAAAAACCACTGTTGTTGTTATCAATTGACCAGTCGGTGCCCGAAAGAAAACGAAAGCATAGCATGATGATGGCTTCCTCGTGCTACCTCATGGCGAGTTTGTATGCACAAAGACGTCAATATTATCTGTCGTCTTTCATATCTCCCGGTTGAGAAGGTGCGAGGAAATGGCACACCCATTTATTTGTCCACGCAAATCGGCGGAAACTCGTCCCTGTGGTCCGGCGCTCCGCCGCACGGGACAGCAG
Organism: Tympanopsis confertula; assembly: GCA_026745395.1. Classification (NCBI taxonomy): domain Eukaryota; kingdom Fungi; phylum Ascomycota; class Sordariomycetes; order Coronophorales; family Scortechiniaceae; genus Tympanopsis; species Tympanopsis confertula. The sequence goes on along the minus strand of JAOYNU010093912.1, from coordinate 1,548 downwards.
ATAGCATCTCGTGGACAGGAATAACGGACCCAATGCTCCAAGTTTCATACTATGGATACTATCTAGAAGAGGCCATGCAGTCGACTGCGTACAGGTTGTTAGAATCCCCGATTCTCCTAACGATAAGCTCCATATCACTGAGCGTTAAATCTCTAGATCCTAATGCAAGCTTGATGACGGTCTGAGCTTCTGTGCCCGTTCTGCCTGCCATCCCCGGCTCTACAAGCAACCATCGTTCCTGTCCACTTGGCGCCGCCACCATCTACCATTCATATTCTCCCGTAGCCTTGTGGAATACGTACTCCTTCCCGTTGACCGTGAGAACGCCATCCTTTAAGGTGCATTTCCTTGACGCAGTTAGCATGAGCGGCTGGGTAAGGAAAGGAGCCAAGGTTCTCACCACTTGTTCTTGACCCGCTGAACCTTGTCGTACATGCAGAGCATGATGTGCCTCAAAACACCCTCCTCGTCGGCATCGTCATCATCGGCATCGTCATCCGTATCGTCCAGATCAGAGTTGATGGCGTCATCGTCCTCCTCGCCGCCGTCGAATTGACAACGACCCTCTGCGCGCTCCCGCTTTGCGCGTGTCGTCTTGTGCTTGGTGGCTTCCTTGAGCGGCAGCATGAGTCCGCCGCCCTCCATGGCCTTTGCCCGTGATATCATGCGTTTGTGCAAGAGGCGGTCAATGTCGACACGTCCAAGTTCCCGCACATTGCCGTCCGTGTCCTTTTGCAGAAGCACACCTTCCCAGTCATCTTCGTCGTCATCACCATCACTGTCCCCGCCGGCGCCGTCTGTTTGGGCACTGGGCAGGGAGGGTTGGAAGATGGGCAGAGCTGTGGGCTGGCCTGGTGTCGGAGTGCCGGGCTTTCCAGGCTGGCCGCGGTGGATGGCCTGGATCGATCCCGATGCCCTGATGCCGTAGGCCGACTTAAGGTTCTCAGCGGCACGCGACGCAGCCTCGGTCTGGCGATCTGATGGCTCTTGCTTTATATGGGCGATGTCGAGTCCGAGTCCTGGCTCGGTCTTGATGTGGACACCATTGATAGAGAGGGGTAGGGTAGGGAGCTGCAGACCCTGCGGAGCCGGGGCGGGACTCAGGTGGGCCTGCGAGTACGCCGGCGCCGGCGCTGATGCAGGAGCTACCTGGGGGAGCGGGACCGTCGGGAGAAGGGGCGGAGCGGGCAGCCCCTCATCTCTGGCGCCATCGGGCTGCAGTGCTGGGTCCCATGGGAACGATGCAACGTTGAGTTGGGTGAGCTTGGATTGCCAGACCTGCGCGCCATCGGTCAGTTACATATTCATCAGCTGTAACCAGCTTTGCACGGGACCCCGCCACGTCATCAGGGTCGGACCAATGAGAGATTGCGCCAGTGGTTCACTAAGAGGCACGCCTTAAAAGACCCAGGCCCAGCCCAAACCCATCTGTCTGTTCCCTCGCCCTTCTCCTCTCATCGTCTGGTTGGCGTGCAACCGAGCACTCGGCAGCCAAAAGCGTGGAACAGAGGCGAAAAGGATGGCAAGAGAGAAAACAGAAAGAAAAAA